>JAYMTN010002995.1:0-10388 GCA_036897425.1 Erodium trifolium
GGTGGATTGGGCATTAACCTCACTGCTGCTGATACATGTATATTGTATGACAGTGACTGGGTAGTTTCTCCCATCTCAAATTCTTCTGTTTTATTTCATAGACAATATGACGCAGTTTCTAACTTGTATGATTGTGATTTCAGAATCCTCAAATGGACTTGCAGGCCATGGATAGATGTCACAGGATAGGCCAAACCAAGCCTGTTCATGTTTACAGGCTTGCAACAGCTCAATCTATAGAGGTATTGCTGCAGTGATGATCTTAACTGAAGTTTACCGTTTGGGGTCTTTGGAGTTAGCTAAGGAAGTGCATTCTAACAGGGCCGCATGTTGAAAAGGGCTTTTAGTAAGTTGAAGCTGGAGCATGTTGTGATTGTGAAAGGGCAGTTCCATCAAGAACGAGCAAAGCTTAGCAAGACTGATGATTCTGAGGTTTGTTGTTGTGTTGGCTTATCTAGGAGATAACTAATTTTAGTTATGAAATGCCCCGGCAATCTTATTTAGAGTTTGATTAATATTTCAGGTGGATGATCTGATTTCGTTGCTTCAAGAGGAAGAAAGTGCTGAAGACAAGAAGATACAGACTGATATCAGTGATGAAGATCTGGATCGGGTCTTGAACCGCAATGATTTGGTTGTATCAAGTGAAGATGATGATGTTAAGCCTAGTGCTCCTGCTGAGGAGCCCTTTCCCTCCGAAGGACCTGGTTGGGAGGTTGTGGTGCCGAATGAGGCCGGAGGCATGCTTTCTTCTCTCACCGGCTGAATGTCCTCCGGCCACTTTTCCCGGCGATTTTGAACATTTATGCATGCCGGGACAGGAGGTGACTTTTGTTGGTCTATTGAGATGTTATATATATATGGAAGATCTCTTTTTGCTGATGAAATATCGTCATAGCTTGACAACCAAGTTAGGTTGATTAGGGCGTTATAACTTGTAACTTTCAAATTCTGATTTGGGAAGGAAACAGCGGAGTTCTTATGTGATTCGGGATTTCAAAATCCGACAAACTTTCTTATTACGACTAACTTTTTGTGATGTTTTTAATTGTATTTTCTTGTCTCGTTTAAATAGATGTATATTATATTATATTTTTTTGCTCTGAAACAAAATGAAATGGTTCATGAATCATGTGTTAAATATTTTTATCCAGTTTTGTCCCATGTAAATAAATGGATAACATATATATTTTTTGCTTTGAAACAAAATGAAATGGTCCATGAATCACGTGTTAAATATTTCCATCCAGTTTCTCGAGATATTATAATGTGAAAATATTAATATTTCTGATTTAAAAATATACCTCCAAATAAATCGGTGAACTACATGAGTTTTGATAGTTTCAGAACCATTCTGCTAAAATAAATATTCGAATATATCGTAGGATTTGGGATTCATGAAATTAAATACCAATTTTATCATAAAACTTTTCTAGCGTGGCGTAGATTTTAGGTATAAGCTAAAGCGCCGACGAACTGATTTCGTTCTTGTCGATCCTGGTTCGGTCTCTCTGCCACTGAGCAAGGAATCGATCCCTTAGCTTCACGTCAGATTTTCCATTGATTTGCAGAAACTGCGAGTCGAGTTTCCAGAAAATCGGATCTGAGCTTTGCGAAGATATGATAACTCGGTCCAAACTCGTCGAGCAACTCAGAGACTACCAGATCCGATCGCAGGAGAAGTGTCCTGCTCTCGCCATCTTCTCTCCCAAGCCTGGCATCGTTACCAAGTGCGTCTCTGTAATGGTTCTTCTTCACCTATTTTTTTTTTCGTCCTCCAAATCGTGATAACTATGATTTGGTTGTGTAGCTGCTATTTTTTTCGCATTTCATGTAGTGGAATTTTAAAAGCTTCCATAGTAGTTCACAATGCATTGTGGTGTTAGGAACACGAGAATACATAAAAACTGATTAGAATTTACCAGCCACCATATTAGAGCTTTGTTATCATTCCTTGTTCAGTTGAAAAATCAATTCAACTGATACTGAGATTGTTCTATATCAATGTTGTTTTCATGTATCATATAATGTCCCACATATCCATATACAAGGTGTTGCTTTGCAATGGATATACTCTTCATGGCTTGCCTTTCTGTGTATCTCTTGTTATTCACTTGTTCCCTCAATTTTGAGCCTATTGCTAAAAAAGTAAAAATTGACCCAAACCTCTCAATGTAACATAGAAGGCCTTAAAAAATCTTTTTCATGCAACTGAGTGTAGAGGAAATTTGCAATTTCATGCAGGGCTGATGTTGCTGTGGCTTTGTTTTGGGCCTTTGTCTTCGGCATGCTTGTTATACTATCCTATATGAGCCTCTACTTGAAGCGCTTCTGGCTTTCTTTCATCGTTATATTCCTCGCTATCCTTCTTCCTGTATGCCTCAGAATCTCTAGGCAGATAATTACAAAGAAGAGGGATAGAAGATTGCTTTTGCCTTTGTCCATGTGATGTGTAAAAATGATCTACTAGCTACCATAGCTTTTGGTTGATGAATACATATCAGTACTTTCACACAAGAACAAGTTAAAGCTTGGGGTATTGGTTCTCGCAGAATCCTGTGCTAGCCCTTTTCAACAAGATAGATGGTACGGTTCCTTTTTAACATTCTTAACCCATACACAACATCAACATCATAAAAGTCTTCTATGCAATACCGTTTCTTACAAGTAACATCTTACATCTAATCCAAGTAAATAGGTATCTGTTAATCTTTCCCCTCATTGGCTTGTAAAATTCATTCCACTGAAAGAAATTTATGCCTAATTGTTCAGTTTTATTTCTTTTTCTGTTTCTAACGCCATGTGAAAGTAACAATGGCCTCCTTAGAGATTAGATAGAAGTCTGTACAGTTTAATAAAAATATAATTCAGCAAGATGGCTGTCTCAGACAGTCTTTTTGCTAACATATTGTAATTTCACTGTTCCTTAGCCCCACTTTTTGTCTCCATTACATAGAGAAGTACTAACTCCTAAGGTCAGAGTCAAAATATATCAAGCTTTGGATAATGTTGAAGTAACGGTCAAAGGGTATGTGCTTATGTATATTGTATAGTGCCATAAAAAAACATTTTTGCCTGATCAAACTAACCATAGTGCTAAAATGAGTAAAATTAAGTATCAAGGGATTAAGGAATGATATATTTAACAAAAATTTGGGGACTACAGATTTTTTTTTTTCCATTTTCTCAATGCCCCCCCCTTCACATCCTTTTTCTCTGGCTCTGAAAATATTTTAGGAGTTACTGTTCTCTACCACCTTGTCCTTTGCTTGTTCAAGAGTGCCTTAAATACTCCCTACTTAATAAAACTGTCAAAGTAGCATCTATGGTTAAACTTTCCTTTGATTAGATCATCAACCTTTCAAAAAACCATCTAAGTATATTTTTCTCAATGTCAAGTAACTTAACAATTTGCACTCTATCAGTTGAGTCAAACAAAATCATGCTAACTGTGAGTTCAGTTATAATTTCCAACTTTCTTCTTTGTCTAGTTTCTATGCACATTCAGTCCTAACAGAAAAAATGGTAAACAGATTAAAAGTATGCTATTGTGCCTTCAACTTCTGTTTTTGACTCCAACTTGACAAATTAGGCAGGGAAGCAGGTCTAGGGCTGGGTTTTTGGGTGTTGGTAATTCTAGAAGAGAAAGCTAATAAAGGTGGGTGCAAGACTTGGTGGAGTCTTCCTTCCTTTTTGGTCATAACTAGCAAAATTCCTACTGAAAAATTGATGTATGTGATGAAGAAACACCCACCTAAATTTGTCAAGGCATCTAGATTTCACACATCAAGTGTTTACTTGTATAAAAGCGAGGTCATGAAGTGAAACCACAGGGAAGGAAAAATGAAAGAAAAATAAAATGTTTTCCCCCAAGAGTATGTGAAATAAATAGAACATGCTTTAGTTCTATCTGGTGTTCACTTGTTTAGCCTGTTTTGGAGCTTGAGCTCTGCTAGGCCACTGGAACTCAGAATATTCTCTATTCTCAACACCCGTCCACACACACATTTCCATAGTTTATGCACATGATTAAAATAGTAAATAATCTCATAAGTAACAACCAAAACCATATTTTTCTATAGAACCACTGTCGTTAGCTGAGTATCATTTTGTCATATGTTGACGGTTTCAGTACACATAGTTTCAGGGTGAGAATAACTTTGATGTAGATTATGTATTTATTTTCATGGAACTGGAGAGAATGAGCAAAGGTAGAATGATTATGCTCAGTTGATAGCAGTAATTCATAATTTAATGTGTATTATATCTCTGATCATGAATCATTTTGTTCAGAAAGTTGGAGGAGACTTAATTCATTCACAAACACCATTATGCATATGGTAATTCTAATATACATTAGTGTTGCTTTCACCCCTTATCTGTTAACCTACTGGGGTGTAGTGCTATAGCTAGAATGTTTATGTGTCTGGTTAATCCTGGTAAAGTTTAAACTCAAAGGAATTGCTGTCTTTACTTGTTTATCTATTTCCTAAGTTCATGTACATCTATGCTATCATGGGACCATTTTATTCTGTTTCCCTCAAACATTAGTTAAGGCACTTGTCATCATGACCAAAAAAAGAAAAAGAGAAATCAAAGTTGTGGTAGTGACTGGCATATAAACCACATAATTGCTGTAAACTAGTGGCCATTTGCCCCTTACTCACTTGCCTTTCAAAGGTATCAGGGGACACTTTTTCTGCTAGATCCTCAATACCAATACTCATATAGCCTTGCCTTATTATACTATTATTCACTCCCTTCTGTATCTCTTCAAGTAGTAGATTTCTTTGATTTTGTACTGCTTTGAGTTGAACTTCTCTTTTATAAATAATGGGAAATGTCATGTGATTATAGTTTTTATTGGAGAGTTTTTTACGTGATTGTCGTCGTTTTAAGCTTGTGTCTCGTAATCTTCCTGTTTCCAGTTATAGCTAATTGAATATGCTGGTTTGATATCAGCACATGATATCAAACTAGCATGTTATATTTAACATCATTTTAGAGAGTGATACTTAAGTAAATAATAAAGGGATTACGTGATACAAATTTAAAATAACGGTAATCATATGATTATTTTTTCTTTTAAAAAAGTGTAATTACATGACATTTTCCCTAGAATTAATTATTTGGTGTGATCCAGGTTTCAAGTATCCTCTTCATTTGACTTATATTCTGACAGGACTAGTGTTTTCTGCTATCTTTTAATGTTTTATATTTGATTTGTGGCAGTTTGTACTTAGGACATTAAACATGATACTAAAGTGAGTATATATATTAACTTTTATGAATAGGATATCATTATTGGGTTCATAAGCTGCAGAGTTATATATCCTGTTCAGATTAGATGACTGACTGTTGAATCATAAGCTGGTTATGTTATGGTAGATACCATTGGCATTGGCATTGTCATTGGGCATGGCATGCATTTTCTGTATACATGGTAAGCTAGTGGCATTAAAAGTGCCTTTATGGAACATGTTCACAACTCCACATAAAGCCAAGCCTTTGTGAAACTATATCTGACTTTTTTATTTTATTCAAAACACACAGAATTGTATTTTGTATTGTAGAGCGTGCATTTTGACTTCTAGGAACAATTTTCATATTATATCCATCTAATTTTATTAGTTTCAGAGTGTCACTGGCTGCTGCTTTAGTTATTTTAGTTATGGCTAGACTGGAACGATTTATTCAAATGAAGTTTACTATTGGATGTTGTTGAGGACGATATTTAGAAATGGTATCCAAATTATAACGTTTTGTTTGAAATTAGTATCGGAGTTATTCTGTTTTGATATTCAAAGTATACAATTTTGATGCGGTGATGAATTAAGGGTGCCTGATGGAATGGGCCAAAATCAAGCACAATAGCTACTTTGGTTACCAAATATGAATACAAAGTGTTTTGGATAAACAAAACGAACATTTTTATACAACTTATTAGAAATCATCTGCGACCCTAGATATTGTTTCGGGGAGATGACAACTCATTATCTTGAACTTCACACGCCATACAAAATAAATCACCAGCTTAAATGTGAAACCATAGTGATATCATGACACTACACTACCTGAATTTTTCCGTTATTTTTCAACCGGTGGTGTGACTAAACGAGTAAATGTAGTTCATGACGGTGAGGTGTTGCGCTTTAAATTCATGTAGTGATTTACAAAACGTGCATAACTCATGTCTTTATCTCTTTTTCATGAAATTGTAGTTACCAAACCTTGTCTTATAGAAGAACAGTTGATGAGAAAGAAGGAAAAGCCTCTTTTGTAGGTCTCAAAGGGAACATCTAATATAATACTTAGTGTTTCACATATTTAGATTACCATTTACCACTATTCTTGTCTTCTTCTTCTTCTCTTATCAGGTTCCATAGATGGTGATGGGATCATAATCCAAAGACAGGAAAGCACCAGCATAATTAATCTCTTTAATCCATTGCCTAGGAAGAGAAGAACTCCTAGGCCTAGCTAGGTGAGCTCTGATCTATCTTTTAATTTTTTGAGGATATTTATCTCCCCCTGCTTCGTGTGTTTGATAAGGCAATGTCATAATCAGCTACACCTGTAGAGAATGCCGAAATTCTCGGCCAATCAACCTCGTTCCACTGGGTTTATTTAATCGATCAACACTCTTTTTTGGATTAGATTAGCCCAATGTCATCATGAAAACCTCTCTAATTCTTTGATTAAAACGCAGTGTAGTGTAGTGCAGTGCAATGCAATGCATGATTCATGAACTGCTTTGTGTGTTAATGGTGGCGGGACCAGAAGCTGTACGTGCCATAGCCGAAAGCAAAAGGTGAGTGAGTCCTAGCTGGAGACTGGTGTGGTGCCTCTTCCACCCCCAAAGCTTATATGTCAAAATGTTTAATTTGCTGTTTAGAGAAGCTGGTCAGGCAAGCTACGGGTTTGTTTGTTTTTTTACTTAATTAATATATGCTCAGCAACCCATAAACCCTCTTTGTTTTTATAAAATATTCTTTTGAAGTTGGATTTAGTATATAAGTACAACGGGTATCAATTGCATTTTGAATTTAATGCAAGTATATATTTCCCTTACAATAAGTACTAACTTATGAAGATTAATATGAATGTTTCACAAACTCAAAACCCTGTAGATTAAGAACCAATAAACCATATGTGAGCCGAAATGTATTTTGTGTAGACTCTGAAATATATTTTGAGTTTGAGATATTTATATTTTTTTATACTATAAAAAAGCAGGGAAAGACACTACCAAGAAATTTCCGACTTCAATAGGTAGGAGAGTTGTCTGACTATCAGACTAATTCCTAAGTTACCAAGTTCGAGATATTTATAAATATTTGTCAGGTCTTTTCAGCTGCGGGGGACGTCAAGCACCCTCGATCGCCTCCATTAATGAGGAGTTCGTGGTCCACTGGGGGGTTGGTTAGCTACACCGGCCTAGTGGACGTAAGGTGGCAGCGATTCTACCAAGTCTTGGCATGGTACTCTCCGCTACCAGCTCGGAGGCCAACACTCTCGCGTTCTGGGAGCTCTACTTTAGGGAGGACAACGCACGTTGGTATCTCGGGAGAGTTCACAGTCCATCATTACACCTCTCCGGTAATGGGCCGGCTCTGCCCTATCTCTCAGTTTGGCTCTACTGTATTGGTGTCTTTGGAGGCTACCACAACATTAGTTGCTGAACGCCTTTATAGAGCACGTCGGTTTCTTTTTTCTTCTAATTTCACGCCTTCTAACCAACTTTAGCTATTAGATCATCTCAATTAAAGACTCAAATATTACTTATTTTATATTGAAAATTATTTCATCCTGCTTATATATATATATATATATTAGTTTTCAATACATGTGTTACTTTTTCCTTCATTTATTGAAAAGGTTGATGTACTTTTTTGAGTGTAAGAAGCTGAATATCCGGGATATGGTTTCATATTCTCCAAGCTTGATATTTCTCTTTTCTCTGCGTCTGCATGGTCATGCACGAATTGATAATGGTAGAATTTGAAAATATTCGAATGCTTACAAAGATGTGTACGTATATATATATATGTATTGTATTTTAATTAATTTTCTGCGACTCTTTTGTGTTTGTTTGACCGGAAATCGGAACACTGGTTAATGATAATAATAATGTAAGTGAAAGTAAAGCTGTCCAGATGTTCCCCTTGGTAGTGGCAATATGTCCCTTCAACATAGTAAACTTGTTTGACCTTTAAGGATATGACAAATATTATTTGGAAGCATCATCATTATCTCCATGCCACTTGAAACAATCACCAAACCCTAATCCGTACCTAAGTTCCTTTATTATTACGTTTCTTCTTCCTAAACAACCCACAAATAAAACAAACGTTAACACATGAAACACGTATAAAATGAAATCATAATCGATCTCAACGGTCAAAGTCAAACTTTGTTGGTTTCCCAAAACTACATATGATGATTTCGGCTTCAATTTGGTTCCACACACGTCCCACTCGATATCGCGCGTGCGCAATTATTGAGGTCTCTTTGTTTTGCTTTGATAATGCAATGCTCATCATGAGTTCAAGGCCCTTTCGTCATATCCATGGTTCTTATCGTAAGAGTACTTGTAACGTCAAGAGTTAGAGCATCCACAATGCCATGGTCGGTTGTTGGCGAGGAGCTGTTGACGGTGAGCTTTAAAATAGTGTTTTTTTGCTTCATCGTCAGCTCATCGTCAACAGAAAATGCCAGCATCCTACAATGCTAGGTGGTAAGAGTTTATGGTAAAGTGTCTTTTTCTTCACAATTTTGCTCACCGCCGGCGGTGAGAGGAGGTGGTGAGCTCAACGTCTCTCTTCACCGCCAGTGCTGAAAAAGCAGCTCCCCGCCTGCTCATCGTTGCCGATTGCTTACCGCCGCCAGCGAAACGCCAAGCATTGTGGATGCTCTTAATCTTCGACGATAATTCTTCAAAATATCGAGTTTCATATTGTTAACGATGACATGTTCGGCTTTTCACTTCAATAGGTATTGTTGGTGTGATTTTTAGCACTAAATGAGGAGAGAGAATACGTAATAATTGAGTGAATAAAAAACGTCAAGCCAAAACATTAAGAACACATATGGTGTCGCAGGTGGTCCAAGTTTTGTTATTTGTTTATCCTATTTAATCTAAACGAAATTTTATCATTGTTATGATTTAAAATTTGTTACTAGACTTGATCTAAAGGGTTTTGTGCACTGAAGATCTCCTTGACTTTATTATTTTGTAGCTTCCTTGGAATTACAAATCTAACCCTGTGAGGAAGTACAATGAAATGAACAGCACACACGTCCTGTCCAAGGCCACACGTGTGAGGATGGAGCCACGTGGAAGATACCCTGAATGCTTGCAATCATTGCCATGTTGGCCACCCGCACGAGTGGCTTTTGGCTCTGCTCTCTGCGTCTCTGTGTTTCTCCCTTATTATATTCATAAAAATAAAAAATAATATACCTTTTTGGGCGCGTGTCTCTCTTGCGGTCCTTTGCCTGGACCTGCTCTGAACGGCTGAGATTCTCGGTACCTGATAAAAATAATAATTATTATTATTATTACATTTACTTTTATCAAGGAAAATGGCAAGTACTTTTTTGTTTGTTTTTAAAAATCTATTTTGTTTGTGGTTTGGGATTTTGGTAAAGCTTGGGAAGATAAGTTGGCAGGGCAGCGATTCACGTGAAAGACAATAATGACACACGTGCATCCGAAACGAAGACCACGACTCTTCTTTTCCTTTCAAATCATTTATTTCTTTTTCATTTTTTTTAAAATACATTATTTTGGTTTTGGACATCTTCGACTAAAACATAGATGTTGTCTTTTCCGATAGTCAAAAAATCCTTTGTCACGGTATTGTAAAATCAATCAATCAAAGTATCGTATATAAAAATAAGTTTAGGAATTAGGGTTTTGTTAATCTTCCTAGTACTGTTCCATCTTTGTCTTGGTTTGCTCGATCGACGGCTGGGATTGAAGGTGACTAGCTCCTGTGGGATCCTATTTTCAGCCAACTACGACGACCGGCGCGACGACCAAGAGATGGAGATTTCTCCTGATTCCGACGGGTTCTGGAACGAACCTTGCGGTCTTAAATTATAACTGGATTAATTACTTTTTATTTTTGTTAAATTAGACCGTTAGTTGTACGATTAGTTAGTAATTTCGAATTCATTGTTGCTAAACTCTACCTATTCTATTTTTTGTGCCCTAACAGGGGCTCTCACCATTCTCCCCCTCCACCTCATGCTTTCCTCTGCTCTTTTCATGAAGAAATCTACTCACATTACCTCATTAGGTCATTTTCCAACACTCCGATCACAGCATTCACAAAACCAGAATGGGAATAGAAGGTCTACAAGAGGATGGCCCTTGCCACGAC
>JAYMTN010002996.1:0-10388 GCA_036897425.1 Erodium trifolium
GAGTCGGTGCCCCCCCCCGCGCCCCTTCCCCCCGCCAATACTCGCCGGACCCCACCCCTATCCGCTCCATCCGGTTCTTCGAGAGAGAGGTTGAGGATTTGCATAGCTTCTCCGAAGTCGCGTGGAGCAAGAGTTGAGGGCGGGGGAGGCGAGCCGGTGACGTCGCGTAGTGCAAGAGCTGAGGGCGTGGAGATCTGAACGTTGAGTTGTTTTTCAGAAGAAGAAGAAAAGGAAAGGGCTATGGATTGTGCAGAGAAAGTGTTTAGGTTTATTTTTTGTTTAAGTTTCTCGGAGTTGTTTAAGTTTTTGTTTTAATTCTAATTTTTTTTATTCTTTATTCTTATTTAATAAATTAGGATTTAAAGAGATAAAAGGTATTTTGGGTATTTAAAAAAAATTAGGTTCATGTACCTGACCTTTTTCCATCCAAAAATAGACATAAAAGTAAAGGTAGGTACTAAAGTGCAACCGAGCTTATAGTTAGGGTAGTGAGATGAAAATTAAGAATTTTTGGCACATGAGCTTTTCCATCCAAAAATAGATAGAAAACTAAAGGTAGGTACTAAAGTGCAACTAAACTCATAGTTAGGGTAGTGAGATGAAAATCAAGAATTTTTGGCACATGACCTTTTCCATCGAAAAATAGACAGAAAACTAAAGGTAGGTACCAAAGTGCAACTAAACTTATAGTTAGGATAGTGAGATAAAAATCAAGAATTTTTTGGCACATGACCTTTTCCATCAAAAAATAGACAGAAAACTAAAGGTAAGTACTAAAGTGCAACTGAACTCATAGTTAGGGTAGTGAGGTGCAACAAACCATAGTTAAAGTAGTGAAATAAAATTAACCCTAGAGATTTACCTAGCCATAAAACTAAAAACTAGGGTTTACTCCAGCGCTGCCGAAGTAGCATATGACCACACCCGACCACAGCCCGTGCAATACAATGTACTGTAATTATTCTTGTCCCTCTTCCTTGCCAGCTCTCTCGTTGTACAATGATATAACTGCGTCCGCGAATTTCACGGGTTGGTGAAGAAGCTTGGCCAACGACAAATATATGTCCGTCGTTCCAACTAACATAACAACTCTGATGATGATCACTGTCTCGTCGACTTCTTCCTCTGCCAAAATAATTCTTGTGTCGGCCCTAAGAAGACAAGACTAGCCGCTAGCATGAACAACGTAAGTTTTCACAAACCCAACATCGACGTATTGTCGGCTTATTACAAGAAAATCAAGGGTATTTGCGGAGTTCATTTTCCGATCAAACCGCCGATTTCGTTCAATTACACGCCGGATATTTTGTCGTTGGACTTGGAGATTCCGAGAAGGAAAACGGAGGTGGAGATTTTCGAATTTAAGCGGCAGTGCAGATTGTTTTCGAAGGGACGATTTTGGAGGCCGGGACGGATCATCCCATGCAAATACATAGGACAAGTTTCTATTTTGTTAGGTGGTGTTTCGGTAATTTCAACAAAGATAAAGATTCATTGACTTATAATCTGGTCCATCCTTCCTAGAATAAAATTGCTGTTCCCAAGAACGGTTGGTCTAAAATCAAATCTGGTGGCTAGAACGGTTGGTCTACAATCAAATCTGGTGGCTAGAAATCCTAGTAAACACTGTATATTTCACCGCTTGGTGGCTAGAAATCCTAGTAGACAATATGTTTCACAGCTTCAACATCTGATACATTATTCTCAATTTCATTGTTTTGGAAGTAATACATCCATTTTAGATTTTTTGCAGATGAATGATCCAAGATTTAACTTTGATATAATTAATTGTTATAATTTCAAAGGATAGAATTAAAGAAATTAAATTAAATCTTAAAGAAAAGAAAATAGAATTAAAATGGTTTTTTAAAGAAGACACGAGACATCCTCATTTTTCCCTGGCTATTCATAAGTTGTGCGATTCCGATTCATTTAGTGAATCAAAATCCCTCAATTTATGATTCCGATTCATTAAATAGTGAAACAGAACCATGAATCATAATCATGAATCGCACACTATATACCTGCTCTTATAGCAGCTACATCGACGCACCATGACCACGCACCACAATTCGTCAATCATGTGAATTGTGTGTATTGCGGTTCGTACGATGTCGAGTACGTGATTCGCGAACCGCGAACCAAATTTACATGATTTACGAGCCGCGGTGAGTACCGCGAACCACATTTTTGGTTCGTTGTGCGCGGTGCGTGATTTTGTTAGTGGCCAATGGCCACGCGACACGTGGCTCGACTGAGGTTTTTTTAGCTTACAATAAATACGTAAAAAATTGATTTTTACTCACGTATAAATACCTCCTTCCCATTCATCAAACCACCAACACTTCTTCAAAATTTATAAATTTATACTCATTGGGTTGTATTGTTCTAAATAATTTATTTAATGTATTTAATCACACAAAAAACATTAATTTACACTTCGAATCGAGAAAAAAAAACTCAGATTTATAAGGTATTATTTGTTTTTTTTTAATTACAAGTCCAAGTTTAATTTGCATTTTAGTTAAGTAATTTTATTTCAATTTTATTTAGTATTTACTGTTTTAAATATGAATTTAATAAATTCAGCAAAAACATATTTAATTATCCGGTCAGCATCCACTCAACAATTCTACAAACCATGATCCTCATACATGAATTTCTTGATGTGGTGCTCTCTCAAATTCACGGGTTCACATCACAATTCATCCTAGTCACAACATGAATCTTGCACCTTGAACCCCAATATGTGATCCCTTCGATGAACATGCTCTTATAGACAAACACACTTAAGAGCATCTCTAATGGTAATAGCATGCGTAGTGGTAGGAGCACATTTTGAGTTTCTCTCTCCTCCAAACCACTACCTCCTACAATTATCTCTCCATGGAGCCATTGCTTTCACTTTTCATATTTTCAAAACCACACCAAATTAAAGAAGTTATTTTATTTATGCCAAGTTGAAAATACATACGCTAATTAAACTACAAACTATAATTAAACATAATACATTGCCACAAACCCGAGGACCCTTCAACTATTTTTTTAATAGCGCCAATATGCATACGCCACTTCGACTCATCCATGTGCATCTCCCACAAAGCACGTTTAGTCCATGCTTTGTGTTGTCACTCGTAATCGGACATGGTCGCAACATATATTCCTCATCGGTTGCTTCTTTTGTAGGAGCGTTGAGACGGTCCCAATATATCTCATCGAAGAGCTTGCACTTCTGGCTAATCCGAAGGAAATGATCCTTCATCTGCTTGCTTGTCCGGTCAGACCACTTTTCATTTGCGGTTTCAAGGAAAGCGAGGTGGACGTTTTCCCACTACTCCCCCAACCACGACAACGTCACCACCAAGTGCATCTCCTCCTCCACCGACCACACCGGACCGGTTGGCCAAGAAGACGAAGCCATTGCATGAGAAGACAAAACGAATGAGAAATCGAGAGAGAATGTGAGAGAAAAGTGTGAAAATGAGGGTGTGTGGTATTTATAGGAAGGGGGAGTGTTGTGTCGCCATGGCAGCGCCGACGCGCACACACACTATTCCCCGAATAGTGTGTGCACGACAATCGAGACACCGAGAGTTCGATAAAAAAAAATTAAAAGACTTCACATTTTTTTTACTAATTTTATTAATACGATAAAAACCAAACTACAAAAAAAAAAAATTATTTATCCGAAGCTAAATCGAAGAGACCCCAAACGTTTCCCGAGGTTCTTTATGAGTGAGACATGAGCATCTTATTCATGCGGGGTCATGTTAGTGGTGTCTTGGTTCTGCACTGCGACTAACAACCCAATCAAATCTTGTTGTATCTTTACCTTGTAAAAATGAGCCTTGGACAACTGAGATGTCCCCTTGGGGACGGAGAGAGTGATTTTGTTTAACATTATTTCTGTTTCATACACATGAAAAATAATATCACGGTGATACAAATTGATGTGCAAGTGTTTACCAAATTCTGTAAACAACAAAAACACTGTTATGAATTTTATTTTAATTAATGAGTTTAGACATTTTGCAGAAGATTTTACCATATTTGCTGAGACTTACTTTCCCAAGCTTGGAATAAAGGTTCCACAAAATAATCACAAACCGTGAGCATAGACTGCTAGACCAAGAATCAATAACTTATAGACCTTATGGCACCAATAACACATAAAAGAAAGATCGGTACCATGGGCATAAACTTTCACAAGCAGAAAATGTGTGCTCGGTGAAAAATTGGAGTCTTTGACTCATAGAAAGGACATCAGAAAACCAAAAAGCACTGTTTTCCATTGTTTATGATAAAGATCTCTAATTATTATGGTTACATGGCAAGTGTCACCCAAAAAAAGCTCCAATACCCACAGACTAAAAACTCTACGGCTACAAGCTGAAAAAAAAATCCATGAACACAGGACAATTAGCCGTCAAAATCACCTTGTGCAAACTTGTCCTCGGGGTAAAATACAGCCACAACATGATTCCCCCCGAATTTTCTTCCATTTAACCCAGACCGAGCTTTGGATGAGCCATCAGTGTCACCATACTCTAAGAACACCTGAAAACAATAAATGCATATTTAGTAATGGCATCAGATCCTAGTTAGTATTCTTTAATTGTATTAGAGCCCTAACACTACCGCTAACCTTTCCAACTCCCGGTAGGGCTTCACCATTTGGACCTGGCCTTGGTATGATAATATTCACCAATGCACCTGCAAAACAAGGTATAGATGATAACTACAATAAACGAAGAGCAACCTCATGATTGGGGCAAAATCCCAGGTAAATATAAGAAATAGAAGGTTATGGAGTCTTCTGTTTGTATGTTAGTCTGATCTTTATAGCAGAATGTGGGACTACAAAAGGCTGTAAAACAGAAAATATACACAGAAAAAAAAATCAATAAATGCTCTTAAAACTTAAAAAGGAAAGCAAATGGAAAATATTCGGAAGAAATAAATGGAGAAAATACAGAGCTAAATCAAGTACTTACCGAATTTTCCTCCTTCCTGCCTCATGTCCTCCAAGATGTCTTCATATTCCTCATCGTCTCTTAGCTCATCTGCTGTAACTACTTGAGTCAAACACACAACTTTAGTGGGCGGTGTACCCACCTGCAAATCAGGTTGCAGTATTAACCTCTGCACAAGGAAGACAACCATGAGCAACATTGCCAAGAATATGAATCACTGAATATTGGCCAGAAAAGTGAGATGTCTCTCGTTACTCTTTACCTGCAAAGCTATCTGCTGTTGGGCATGCAATAATATACTCTCTTGCTCGGGTCTAGGCTGACTAGTACCCTGGTTAGCACGCCTAACAGTGAGAGTTTTATCACCCATTTTAATCCCGTTCAAAGCAGCACATGCTATGTCTGTCACTGAAAGATCTTGGTAAACACAAAATGCATAGCCTTTAGAGTTTCCAGTTTCTCTGTCTTTCACCAGATCAAAACCTCGCAGTGGCCCAAAAGACTCCAACAGCTCCCTGATCTGTGATTCAGTGAAGTAATAAGGAAGCCCCCCAACGAAAATTCGATCGGGACCTTCAAGCCCACCAGCAGAGCCTGGTGTCAAGCCAACAGCACCCAGGTTGAGATTCGGATTGGGTTGGCTTGGACCAAGTGTTGCAGCAAGTGAAGGATTATAATCACTAGGTCTCCGGACCTTCACTGGTGCACCCTGTTAAAAGAAAATACTAACTCGTAAGAAACATATGCATTCTATATATGGAAGAATACTGGACAAACTTTAGCTTCTGAGCCTATCACATACAAAAGGACAAGTACCTCAAACGTTATTCCGTCCAAGGCCATTGCATTACTAGCCTCCTCTACAGACCTCATCTCAACAAAAGCAAACTTCTTTTCATGGTTGATGTAAACATTGACAACCGCATCCCCTGAAGATATCGTATGAAAAACCAGATTGAATATCATGACAATAAATAATGTTCAAATAAACTGGTGAAAATGTCCAAAAGCTATATACCTGGTCCAGCAGTATTACCCCCAATAGCTGCCATGACCTGACTGAAGAAGGTGGCAACAGACTGGTGGAAAATAAAGTTTAAAATAGGCACCAATCAGGTACAGTAAGACTTAAAAGTATCAATTCGAACGAAAAAGCATAACCACACTAGGACTGACAAGTGGAATTTCATATATGGAGAGAGTAGAGTTGAAAAACATGGAAAATGAAATACCTGTTCATTTGCTGTTGGAGGAAGCCCACCAACATAAACTCGACGAGCATGCCGCGTAGCCTGTACATTAAATAAATATTATGCACTGACAAAGAGAAAAATATATACTACAGGCACAGCTCATGCTTGATGTGCAGACCTGTTGAGTCATTGCTTGAACTGGCATAATTGGAAGAGCTCCAAATTGCTGCAGGAAACAAATATTTAAAACTGATTAAAATTGAGGACCATGATCGTTAATATATGATATGTTGTTACTAAACATGATACAAATGACATACCTGACCAGCTGCTAAAGGAAACATATTTGGAAACATTCCAGGAATGGTAGGAGTAGTACCAGGCATTTGACCTGCAAAAGGAAATTGGATTAATTGTCAGGCGTAATAACATAATTATCTTTCAGTATACAAATACAGCGACTCAATTTCAACTTTCCTCAAACATAATAAATTAAGCAGATTGTAACCTCTCGGAATATTTCACAACAGCAAAATTGAAGGAATATATTATATTTACAAGTCTGGAGGATATATTTGCAAGGCTACCAAAACAGACAATAGCTGCTGGTTGAAGACGAACAAGAACCATCAAACCGGTGCATGGATTCCTCCTTGTACATAAAAGCTAGAGAAGTTGGCTCACCGGTTGACAGCACAGAGGGGCAAGTAGCCCAACATTGCCTTACAACATAAGACAAAACACAAAGAAACAAAGAAACACCAAACACAAGAACAAACACCAAAAACACCTCTCAGTTCCAGAATTATTTCACCAAGTAAAAAATAAAGACAATGTAGATGAAGCAATGTCCCCTTTAAAGAAGCGTGTGAATTAAGAACAAATGCAGCTTACCAAAACGACACCATGAAATTTGTTACGAATTTTCCACACTATGACAAACCAAAAAAGAAAAATAACAGTTATTAACATATACGAATCACACATATATATATGAGAGGGACATGTACCAGCAGCAGCCACAGCGGCACCAGCCATCATCGCAGAAGCAGGAGGAGCCATGTCAAAACCACTGATCCTTTTGCTGAAAGTAAATAGCGTTAGTATATAAAACTAATATGGGGGTGATAATATTAACCTTGAGTTCACGTAAAAGTTGCTTAGTGGTTTGGGCACTGATTATCCAAGGTTAACTAAGAACAATTAATTTAAGCTGAGTTCCATAAGAACCGTTGTAACAGCAGAAGCATGAATTCATTCATAACCTTTTACCAAAGACACTATATAGACAAAGTGCATAAAAACGCCCACCAGTGGAACTTAGAAACAACAATGTGATTAACAGCCATTCATACAGAGCACAGGTTATAAAGCATTATGAACTCCCTGAAGCACATAAGTCAACAGAAAACCTCACCATGGGAAACAAGAAATCTGTATACGTTTAGAGGCCTGAAGACTGCAATTTTAACAAAATACAAATGGTGCACACTACAAAACGAGAACAGATACCAATTCTACTAGGAGATGTGAAACCATAACCAGCATATCAAGATCAAGACAAAGTTTAATCTTAAAATACAGCACATGCAGAAACTACAAACAGCAAATATTCAGGTTACATTAATATAAGCACCGAACGAACATTTGCTGCCAATAGCACTTACTAAAAAATACATATATAACATTGCAACGCCATAAATGATGATACCTGATCAATACCATAAACCTTCTCTAAAGATAATACTATCTTAACACAGAGTCCGCAACAAGCATAAAAACAATATGAAGATCAAATAAAACAAAAATATAAATTTGGAGAAAACTACAGAGCATATACAAGGTAACAATGTTTAATTCTACATCGAAGATCAAATAGAGTAGAGAAAACTCTTTGGGACAAAGGCTTCTGATTTTTACCAATTGGCATGTTGCTAACTAGAACAGTAGGAATGACTCATAAGATCTAATGATTTAACACAGCAAATGAAAAAAAGACCCAACATTATCCAATCAAAGCAGACAAAAAAAATACTAAGAATGGTTTGAGCAGAGTATCATAGCAGTGCTAGCTTCCATTTTAGGCAAAAACCATAAGTTAGAGAACAGAGGAATTACACTAGGAACAAAGTTACATCCTTAAAACCTACCTCTTTGAGCGTGAACGAGATCCTGACCTTGATCTTGATCTACGTTCAGACCTAGCCCTGGAACGAGATCGAGATCGAGACCTATGCCTGTGTCTGTCCTCTCTGTCTCTGTCATAATCTCTCCGTCTACAGAACATTAAACATGTGCAATAAGATAGATATTTTTTTTTGCTAACAAAGGGAAAACCCCTGAAATAATATTATACACACATCAATTTATTTGTTACCTATCATAATCACGGCTACGACTTCGGGGATAATCATTGTCATCTCTATCTCTGTCACGATCCCTTCTCTCACTGCGTTCCCTGTGAGAATCCCTATGATGCCGATCACGATCCGTGTCCCGCACCTCTCGAGACCTTTCCCTATCCCGGTCCCTACTTTTCTCCCTATCCCGGTCCCTACTTTTCTCCCTGTCCCGGTCCCTACTTTTCTCCCTGTCCCGATCCCTACTTTTCTCCCTGTCCCGATCCCTACTTTTCTCCCTGTCCCTATCACGATCCTTGTCGCGTCCCTTTTCTCTCTCCTTATCCCTGCTTTTTGATGACTCTCTTTCACGATCACGAGAACTATGCTGCAATACCGGCATAAATGTTAGCACAGGCAAAATATCAAGTGCCGTCAATAAGAGTCTAAAAAAACCAAACCTCACACACATTGTGGGGGTAAATGATACACTATCATAAAGGAAAAGTGTTCGGTGCACAAATATAACTTATCTGTGGCATAGTATGATAGGTGTGTCTTTAGCTTTGTACAAAGTAAGTAGAAGATTTTAATTTTTATCATAGAATATATATTTGAGATAACAAGTTTTTTATTGGATTAATGCACGCTAAGAAATTGGGAAGCACAACATTGAACATGCATACAGTAAAAAAAACAGGCATCAGGAAAACAAATTGAAGCTCACCATCAAATAAGGCACAATCTAAGTTGTTAGAACAGCAACAATACGAAAAAACGATTAGGAATATTTATTTGAAATGCTGGAGAAGTTCTGATATGTTATTTCTCACAATTAGTAGTTCACATTATTAGTTCTACAATCAGTTAAACAGATTATTGCTTTCAGGATTCTGAATTTCCCATTCAGGAAGAACTTGATTTTAGTGCAATTAATCTTCAGTTCAGATAGATTTCCCCGGCATAAAAAGTAAATACAAAAAGAAACCCTAAATCAGAACTATACTAGTATCAATATCATTAACAGCTCTCACACTGGAAAGGAACCTATATGTAAATGCATGTAAATAAGTAAATACCAGGGATTTGGACTCGCTTGGATCATCAAGTGCGCTATGGCTGTTGCTTCGTGCAGGAGGAGAAGCGTCTCCGGCGGCGTATCCGTCCATGCCTTGGCCGTTCCCGTCGTAGTCAGACATCTTCGGTCCCTTTTGTCTCTCGTCAATTAAGCTGAGGCTGAGAGCTAGCTGATTTTTCTTTCTCCTGAAGCTTCACTGCGCAGTGAGCGTCGCGAGTTCGTATCACGGGAGGTTTGGGTTGCGAAATGAAGATGATACTGTGGGTGGTGGAGGAGCGAGGAGATTTGTGACACTAGGGCTTGCGCTTGCTTTTATTTCGTCGGAGCGCGTGGAGTTGCAAGTTTTTTTTAAGCATACTAACGAATTTTTGATAGAGAAAAAAAAGGGGAAAAAATCATATTGGTACCCTTAACTATACGTCTTTTTCAAATTGATATTCTTAATTATTTTAATCATAAAAAAGATACTTTAATTATAAAAAAATCTCACATTAATATTTTTCGTCCATTTTTTAACGGAAAACAGTCATGTGTTGGGCACATGACCTTGTCTTTTTTAAAAATGACAGAAATACCCTTGCCCTCACATCCCTAAAGTCAATCATGACTTTTAAAAATTACAAAACTGCCTCTCCTCTCATCTTCTTCGGCACAATAGATCCCTTTAACCCTATCCTCTCCTCTCATCTACTTAGTCACGCCTCTCTCTCGTATCTTCTTTCGGGCTAATTTCTAAAATAGCCTTATTGAAAGATTTAATTTGAAGAAAACACTCAGCCATGTTTGAATTTGTAAAAAAGCCTCC
>JAYMTN010002997.1:0-10387 GCA_036897425.1 Erodium trifolium
ACCGTGGCGGTCTGACCACGGGGCCGTTGTGGTCTTGACCACGGGACCGTGGTGGTCTTGACCACGGGTCCGAGTAGGTTAAGTCTATACAAACCCGAGATCCTCCCAAACCGAGAGGATCTGGACCACGAGGCCGTGGTCATCGTGACCACGGGCCGTGGTGGTCAAGGTCAGAGAGTTTGGGCTCTTCCCTAACTCAAGGGTGGTCAGATCTTGAGACCGTGGTCGTACTGGCCCCTGGCCGTGGCAGCTGATCTTGCCCTGCCTCAAATGGATCGGGACCACGGGGCCATGGTCCTCGTGACCACGGGTCGTGGTCTGGTTCTGAGCCAAAACCGCCATGGTTTGGCGTTCAAGTCGCGTTCTAACAGTGGTTTCCCCTCCTAAGGGAAGTGCCCTAGCCTTTGCAAGGCTCTAAAGACCACGCCCAAGCAAAATAATCAACGAGACAAGGCTTACCCGTGGCGTGAAAGGTGTGGCTGCGGAGGCGTGCGGAGCGGCGGCGGCGTGGTGGCGATCTGGCGACGGCGTGGCGATCTCCAAGAGCGTGATCCGAGCTGCTCGGATGGTGTGGCTCTTCTCCTCTCTTCTGATTTGCGTCGAACAATGAGAATGGAGAAGAGGGAGGCGCTGAAGCGTTATCTAGGGCTTCAGATGGCGTGCCCAAGGTGCTGGGTTGGGCTTGGCCCAAAGTGAGCTCGCGATTGGGCTCAAGGACGGGCTCGTGAGGCCGTGGTCGCGTTGACCACGGGACCGTGGTCCCCTCGTCTGGGCCTGAAAAAGTGGTCCGAGGCCCAAAAGTCAGTTCCCTTTTTTTTTTAAAACACGGTCTTCACAGTATCAATCTTCTCAACGGCCAAAGACATATCAAATCTGGGGACTCGCGGAGTCTCCCTATCATATTCCCGCACTGCATGCCCTATGCGACCACAGTTAAAACAGAAAAGAGGCAACCTCTTATAAGTGAGACTTGCCCTTATCGGCTGACGAAATTCCGTAAAAATGTTTCCGGAGTTATTAAAAATAACAAAATACCCTTAAAATGAAAACTCTAAGCCCTTTTGTTGAAACTTTACTCTGTTAATAAAAAAAAACAAAACACTTGGTCTTCAACGGAAACAAATTGATCTTCATTGTCTTCTTTCGCCTCCTACATCTCAGTGTTCAGAGCATTAACAAGACTCGTGTCCATTGCTCGTGAATCACAAAGATGTGCGTCTGCCGCTCATCAATATTAGAGGTATGTCGGCCTACGTTGTTAAGGATGCTTCGATATCAACGATTTTGGCCTTCAAAACTCTCTTTCGCAATCGTTTGAGCTAGATTAACAGACTCACAGGAAAATAGGAAGCTTTCGTCGAACTGAAGTAGCTTCAGTCTATTATTGATTGATGCAACCAAGGTTGGTGCTTGTGGGCCTCCTCATCAAAGAAAATGTAGGTTAGTTGTCCGAGAAGGAGGTTTTATTTTTAATTTTTTTTCTTTTGAATTTATTTACTTTAATATCAAAAATTATTTTAAGTGATGGTTTTGCATGATTTGGTGTTGAATTTAGGGTTAGTGAGTTGTAAAAATTTGAAAGCTAATCAGGCATATTTTTGTCATTTTACTCTGAAGTCATAACAAACTTAGATGAAATCAGATGTGTTACAAAATTTGAAAACTTTACTCGTTCACGAAAGTATTTTAAATTTTTAATGTAGTGATATGAAATCAGTGTATACATTAGATTAATGGTATGTAATTTACCCTAATATCATTGAACATCATATCTTCGGATCCTCAAAATAAGGCGTTGAGGGATTCGATCGGTAGCAAAAAGGTAAAGATAGGCATTCATGGTGATAGCGGCAAATAGAGAGAAACACCAACATGCCAGCTTTGTGCTCTGCATCAACCAATCAGCTCGTACCACCTAATGTCTGTCGAGAAAACTAAGAATAATGTAAATTTTACTATCAGCAGCGAAAAGCACTTTATGTTGCTACAAAATTTCTCTGCGATAAACGATAGAGTTTTTACAATAACTTGTTGTTTTTAGGATACTTGAATACTAATATTCGGGTTCTCAACCTCATCTTATCACATATTTATCATCCTTTCCATTCAATAGATATTCGAGAGAATTGGAGGTCCAAGAAGTGTGGGAAATTTCTGATCCTTGTCATCCAAATTCAAAAGTATTTTCGGCGCTACCCGAACGTCAAGGAGACTTTTCGGTGAAGAGTTCGACATTTCTAAGGAGATTTTAGCCAAATGCAGACCCACAAAATGATTAAAGGTGGATGACTTACGGTTGGTAAATGTTTAGTTGAATAACTCGCTTAATAGTGTGCTGACTAATTCCAAGAAATCCAAGATTTATTGCACACACGTAAGGAATGTATTCAATGAGACTTCTCCATTCAATAATGTTGAAGTGTGTGTCCCACATCGAAAGTGTGAGGATAAATTGACCACTTGATAAGTATATTGATGCCTCAACCCATCAGTTCGAACTTTTGGGTTGGATGAACAAACTCAAACATCATTGGAAAAGGGGAAAAAAGATTAATATTGCAATAGACAATTCGATGAACAATTAATGGAGAGGAGAAATAATATTTATACAGACGAGGAAGGCCACATTTTCTTGTACAATAATTTATGATGAAGTATAGAGGATCAGTTAAAGTGGACGCAAAAAGTACCACGACAACGTCAAAAAGAAGAGGGCAAGACTGGATAATTCTGAATCCTACACATTATCTCAAGGTATTGGAAGTATCGATCTAGATATTTTTTATGAAGTTCTGTCACAAAGTGGTCAAGGCAGAGAGAAACAAAAGCAAAAGAAAGGCTCGAACGCCAATGATTGAAACCAACTTAAGCAATTTTATTCAAGCCAAACGCTTAAAAATAATGGAGGTAAAAAATGTTAGGATAGCCAGCAAAGAAAAAAAATGTTAAAAAAAGGCGTTTGTATTGATGAAGATCAATATAGAGAGGGAGAAAATGGATCTTGAGAGGTCTAAAGTTGATTTAGAGAAATTCAAAGTTGATGTTGTTTAGTCAAGGCTCAAACTTTTTTGGGAGTACAAAGAGCTTAAAAAGATCGATGATCAATCTTAACGCTTAAGGAATTTGAGGATCATCGTCACACAAAAAGATCTTTATGTTTTTCCTATATTGCATAATTGATATATCTAAGAGGACTTTCGGGTACAACCCCATCAAACTCATCTACCCTTTTCATTGTCACGCATCTACTTTCCATTTTGATCGCAATTCTTCCTTCCTCAAAATCCCACGCATCTGGTTAGGGGTAAATTAGGTAGCCAGTAGCGCCACATGTCAACATCTGGATAAATCTATTTTTTTTTCTTGACAATGTCTTCATTCCCAATTCATTTCAAATTCGATTGACTTCTATAAAGACCATTGTTGAATATATTTTAAAGCACGAATAAAAATCGACAATTAAGGGTTACGATAGGTCCAATATATTTTGTAAATCGTATGAAAATGATTTGAAGACCTATAAAAATGGTTTGTAAATTGTATGAAAATGGTTTGCAAAACCTATAAGAATGATTTGTAACTCATAAGAAAATGGTTTGACATTTGTCATTCTCTACATCCAAAATGTTAAACCCCAAATGTTACACTCCAAATGTTAAACCCTGAATGTTACACCTTAAATGCTAAAACCTACCAAATATTGGATGATGATCTTACGCCTTATATTCGATCGCGATATCAGTGATAACGGGATTAAGATATTAACGGTAAAAAGTAGGCTCGGACTATCGATCTTCTATAACCTTGAGTAGTCATAATGTCTTGTTAGAGGCCAATTAAGACATGTGTATGAAACAAGGATATCAGACCCGTTACCAATGTTGTTGAGCCTATAGGGTCACACACAACAATAAGCCTAAAATTCGAATGGACTTTATAAACCCAATTAAATGAATTGCTTATATTATATTCAAATATGGTATAATAATTCATTTAATTCGTTTTTATGATTTAATATAACTTATTTATATTAACAAATATCTTGAGGAGATAATTTAATTATTTGAATTTCGGAATTCAAATAATTATAAACTGAAAGTTAATTCAATTTCACGTTCCCCTGAAATAACTTTCCATTTGGCTTCTGTTTGGTAACTACTTTTTAGCGAATGTGAAAAGGAACTAAGCCATATGTAAGTTGCAATATAGAGAAAAACAAGAGAATACAGGGAGAGTGCTAACACCCAATTTTTGGTAAAAACCTTGTTGGTGTGGATATTTGTGGAGGAAGGATCCCGTTAAAGACATCTTGATCGCAAAGAGCAAAAGCATTCCAAAACCCGAAGGTCCTCGTCTCAAACCAGGCTTGTATATTGACAGTTTACTCAAATTACATGGAACCATGTCAGTTTCCAGGATTTTTGTTTATATTTCCGCTGCTTGCTTTCATCCTAGAGTCCTACATTCTTACCTCCCATCACCCCCTCACTACGGCTTGACATAAGGATCGAGTGTCTGTTGGTCGTTGTACAAATTAAACTTATATCATTATCCATCAAAGCGTTAAAAATTAAGTGAAATGTTGAAAATACCTTTTTAAAAAAATAAAATGAAAATGAAAATTTTAAGAATAAGTTTGAGGAGCATTTTTCAGATTTTTCGACATTTTAATTTCTAATTCTGGATTCAGCGTCTTTCCAACATTTTTGAAAATGATTTTTTTTTTGGCATTTATAACCGACGTCAAGAGTAAATTGATACAAATTGAAAGTTTACTGTAGTGACATGATAAAGAGAAAGGGTTAATAACCTTTTGTACCCCTTTTGTATTGGTAACACACATTTAACGCCCGTTTTATAACGTTTAATAAAGTCTTTATGTTTTGGTAACACACCTTTTGTACCCCTTATGAATTGGTCACATATCATTTAATACCCTTTATGTATTGGTAACAAAACAATTACATGTCTTATGAATTGGTCACAGTTCATCAAAATGGCGTAAACTTGACTAAAATTTAGTTCAATGCGTTACCAATACATAAGGGGTACTAACCCAAAGAGAAAACGTTTAATTTGATAACTTGATACAATTTGATCAATGCAAGGACTAATAACGTGTGGATGATTGATTTTAAGATTAGGGATGACATTGGGTATTGTTTCTTGGTTTAATGACACTACTCGAGTTAATTAAGGGATGTTTTGGGCCATTTCATTTGCAATGACACATCACGTACCGTACCTTCTTCGAACAGTCTCTGATCATCAGCCAGAACTCTTTATTCTTATAACGGAAACCTGCTGAACGAATAAAGATGAACAGGAAGTTACGACTTCACAGACACAAGCTAAGGTTGAACACACAAGTTCTTTCAGATTAAGGGCAAGTTTCAGTAACAGTACAGCTAAAACAGAAACAAGAACTTTGCGTCATATAAGCATATAAGTTTAAGCATACAGCTAAAGAAAACACGACAGTTTAAGCATATAAGTTTAACTAGCAAGTTGTAAAAATGGCAGAGCGGTCTTGCAGCCAAAAGAGGGCTCCTGATACCAATCACAGGCGTTGAGCAAGGTACGCCGCTAAGGAGTCTATTGGTTTGGCCGAGCCATCCCTTTGCACTTGTCGATGCCTGATCTTGATCCGAGCGAGATAATCAGCTGCAATCCATGGGAAGCTCAACTTTACCCATTTGTCTTGATCATCATCATCACCTAGCTCTTGCAGTTTACGCGACTCCTTCACCCATTTAGGATGGTACGTGACCTGGTACCACGCTGACGCCTTCTGCTCATACTTGCTGTTCTTGTCATCATCACACAGTTCCTCAAAGTCTGCGTCCATCTTCTCAAAGAACTGCCTAAACTCTTTCTTCAAGCCATGGTAAGCGTGCTTGAGCTTTTCCTGCAGATCCCCTTGCTTCCTGCTGTTGTGCTTTGGCATGGACCAAACATGTCCCGTTACTATCTCTTCTTCCCGTTTCACCTTATATTGCCCCAAGAGACCATCCAGTTGCTCATCATAAGAGCACTTTTGTTCCCATGCTTCATCAATGAAGTTCACAGATCCCACCACTTCAAGTTCATCATCATAAGGAATGTGACCGGGAACAACACTCGGTTCAGAAGATTCTGACAAGCTAACATCATAAGCATCCTTAACGCTGCGATAAAGTCTTCCCAATATTTTATCGGACTTGTAGGACATGTAGTCGTCTTTTCCCATAAAATCTGGGTACAGTTTAGGTTTCAGATGTGATGGCATGGAAACCACCTTTCCCGTCTTGGGAACGTCAACGGCTAGAGCTGCTAACTCTGCCAGTGTGACGCATTTCTCATCATAAGCCCCATATTCACTAAGGTCAGCATGAACCACAATTGCGTTGCAAATTGTCCCCAGGTTCTCATTAGTCATATGCCTCACAAAGAACTCTGTGATGTCCTGAACAAATTAACACGAGATTTTACAACCAACAAAAAAATAACAATTTTTACTTTAGAACCGAGAATGGCAGAAGTACATACTTTCAGACTACAAAACAATATTAGGAATGTCTAACCAGCTTTTGTATCGGTTACTCCATTATTTTCAAATATATCTAGTCATCTATGTTTGCATGGTAAATCAGCATATGCATTTTAAGTTCTTAAAGATGCAGTAATCTTAAATCCATTATATCTATGGAACCTCAGTATGTATCAACTTATCCATTATATCTATGGAACCGCAGTACATATATAGTAATCCAATAATAACCATAGACGAAAAAGCAAAAACACAAAATATCGTTTCTTTTCCAGAGTAAGATAGCACGAATACTCACAAATCAGATGAAGTGAAGTTAGCTAATAACGTCATCAAAAGCCACAAGAATTCTATTAATTATATGTTCGCGGGGAAAACTGTTACCTTCTGTGTAACAGGACGTGGCAATTTTTTGGGTTCTGCAGGAGTATACTGCATTGGCATTGCGCTCTTCTTGCTCGGCGGGATAAGATTTTCATCCCAAGTGACGAAGTAGAGATCTCCATCGAGATCACTTCCAGAAGCTTCATTGGAATGGGGTCTGTCACCTTTTTGGGGGAAAACGAGACAATCATACAAATGGCGTAGCCCTGGAACATCAACTGCTTGAAGAACCCTTACATCACCTGGATGAAGGCAAGGATTCTTGGCTATCACCACAAACCCTTTGATAACTTCTAGATCGATTTTCAGGTCACCAAACTGAGAACCATGCTTAGCAAAACATGTCTTTAGAGATGGGGTAGAGACTTGGATGAAGCATTGGCCTTGTTCAAGTACCCCGAGCTCATCGAAGCAGCCCATCAACCACCTCCCCTTATCAACAAAGATTCTTGCCTTTTCTCTGAGGCCTGAAAGTTGCGCTGCTCTTATACACGTTAACATGCCTCGAAGATGAGGCTCCATTCCAGGCAAGAAACCTGCACTCAGCATTATTGCTGCTGCATTTCCCTGCTCAGCACAAGAGGCAGTGAGAACATCAAACGCAACATCCACATTTACCAACATTTGGTTTAGATTAGAAACCATATTGTTCTGCATCTCTGCAAATACACAATCTGGAACGTCCAAGGACGAAAGCAGCGTAATTATCTGCCTATTGAGGAAACCAGGCTGAAACCTTGTCCATGAACAGATTTCCAAGGTAGTATGGTTTGAGAGGAACTTGTTCATGCTAGGCCTCAAAGACAGCTGGATCCCATCACGTGTTGCCGGCCAACAGGCAACAACCCCTTTACAACCAGCATACCTAATCTGATAGGCAGAAGGTGGGTTCAATTCTAGTTTTAATTTCCTTGCAACTTCCATTGCAAGATCAGGAGTAATAATTCCAATCCCATCCGAAAATGTATAATTATTCCTCTCAATATCTGGAATCTCAATAACCTTTTCTGATGGAACTTCTACTCCGGCATAAGTAGATGAGAAGCATTGACCCATCCTAGCAGCACATCTTGCAACGTTTGTGTTGGTAAATTTACCCATCCAACTTTTAATGCTCTGCACATGTATATTGCTATCTTCGGCAAAAAACCAGGCAGAACGATCCCTCAATTGATTGGATGAGAAGGCTAGAAAATAATATTTCCGACCACACAAATAAAACCCGTCAGTCAGGATGGACCTTACCCTTCCGAAAATTTTAGTTTTCTGAGGGAAGGAGTTTGATGTGAGCTCCCTCACAATTGGAGCAACATAATAGGTAAGAACATTGGCATTCATCTTCTGCATACCCTCATCCATAAAGGTAACCCTCAGGAACCGATCAGCAACTTCTTTGTACTTTCTGAGAACTCTGTTGGAAAGTTCCGCTTCTGGTGGAAGACAGTATGCTTTGGTTGGGGTAATTACCAACCTCCTAACTTCAACAATATCATCCAACTCCTTGCACTTCATATACAGCTTTGGGTTCTTCAAAAGCCACTCTTGAACAAGTTTAAGTCTCTTATGGGCATCAAGTACTGGGTGTTTGTAAAAGCATAAGTGCTTAAGTGCAGCTACATTAAGCTCCTTTGGCTGAGTTCTCAGTAGATCAAAGAAACGGTCTGATAGTTGGTAGTGGTTAAATATCCCTTTGTGCATGACGGCATTTACCAGGAACAGTATCTCAAAGGTTATTCCTTCCTTGTATTGGATACAAAAGAAAGGATCATGCATAGGAACCCCAAAATCAGGTTCATCGCATACCCTGAGAGGATTTCTTGGGCATTCCTCCTCCATGACTAGTACCCTTCTACGTTTAAGATAGTCAACCGCCTTATTCAATTTCAATTCATGTCGGGGCTTGATTGAAATTCTGTAAGTATTGCACCTGCCAATAGCCCCACTGGGTGTAAAATCCGTGGTGCGTATCCAAGGATCATCATCGTCCAACAATTCATATGCCACTAACTGTTGAATTTTGTCATCAGCAGTCCTATACCAGACACGGGGAGATGAAGCCAACTGAAACATAACTACTACAGACATAGCTGATCTATCCTTATATCGTTTGACTTCATTGATGTCTCTAACCAAGAATTCCACCTTAAAATCACACTTCATAACTACATGTCTGGGAGAACTTTTGATAGCAAAGGCAACATCCTTTTGGAAACAGAACTTGCAGGTGTTGTCAAAGGGATCAACAAGAAAATCAACCCCGGAAGGAGCTCCTTTCCAGCCAACGAAGAAATCATCTCGAGTAACTATGCTTCCAATCTCAACAAGAGCATCCGGAAACTTGAATGGAGTTGTAGTCCTCCTCCTATCATTCATGCGAAACGGATTGTCTGGCCCCAAACTGAGCTTCAACGGGTTATTATTCAAGAAAAGCTCACAACGCCCCGCAGCATCGAGAGCATAATTTACAGCGTTGGGATTGACAAAATGCACAAATGCGTGGGGCAGCACTTTCTGGTATTCATCCGTTGTCTCAATGTCAGTAACATCAGTAAGGTCAAATTTCGGTTGGGACTCTGGAGGGGTCCAAGAACTCTTCAATCTGCACCTACAAACAAGTCCTATTGTATCCTCGATATATTCCACTAGCTCACCTACAGTAGCATCACTGTCGAATCCACCAAGACTAACTTGAGTTACCACCGTCTCCTTTTCAGTTGGTTCATGCTCCATGCTTTTGAGGAGGCAAATACACTGTCCAAGTTACAAAAAGTGGAGACTAAAGCACAGCTCCTGCATGATTCAGTCACCAATTTATCTCACATAAATATTTCCAGCCAGATGAACAATAAATTGAGAATAAAGAGCAACAAAACACTGAAAATTTTGAGAATAAAGAAAGAAAGATTAAGCTAGAGACGTTCTACGCTAAATGTGCACATGAACACAAACAACTCCTCCAAATTATGCTCATAGCAAAGCAAGTGCTTCAATGAAGAGGCACATTTGATGTAAATAAGAAGAACAATCATAATTCAAGGAGTGAGGATCATGATTCATAATAAGAACTTTATTAGTATGTGAATTCAGACTTACCATTATGTCTTGCGCCGGCTCCGCTCCGCTCCGCCATGTCCCTCGTCGGTGGCTTCTGAAAAAGAGAGAGGGTTTCGCAAGAGGGAAGCCCAAGAGAGAAATGGTGGGAGCTCTTGAAAGTTCGAAAAACTTAAGAGTATTTTAAGGACAGTGCTAGGGTTTCAATTTCATGGTTGAGAAGTAGGGGATTTCATACGTATGATCAAAACCATTTGTTGTTGTTTTTTTTTTTTTCTTTCTGAAACGAAAACCATTTGTTAATTAAATTAACTTTTTAGTGTTTACAATTCCTCTCTCTCAATTGAGACTTTTTCTCACGCTCTAGCTCTAGTCGATTATGGAGCTTCCGTCTATTCTCGCTGTCGCCGCCGCCGTGCCTGC
>JAYMTN010002998.1:0-10386 GCA_036897425.1 Erodium trifolium
ACTCTCGATCTTGTGTTTTAAGGAGACGCCGAAGGTTACTTGCAGAGGGATAAAGTTTGTATGTTTAATTTTGTGAGCTTTTTTCGGTGCTTCTAGTTTGGTTTTATTGGTTACGCTTTTTAGTTGTAGCCTTTCGAGGTGTTTTTACGGGTTTTTACCTAGGAATCCTGTCTTAATAAATTCATCGTCTATCAAAAAAAAATGGATACAGTTTGGGTTGCATTTGCTACGTTGGCTGGTTTTCTTTTCTTTCTTCCGAAGTCATTACCATTTAAAAACAAACCACCTCCACATAAAAATATTTGAGCTTATAACGAAACTACTTGGGGTTGGAGCAGCTGGATTTAAAGTTTAAATTAAAAGGAGAATGTGGGACCACTTTTGGTCATTATCGGGAGAATAATTGTCCCTTGATTGATGATTCCGCTCAAATTAGAAACAAACTGCAGCTCACTTGTAACTGGACACGTGTCGCCTACTTGGGTTCCTCTAGAATCTTCTATCAAGGCCCTAAAAGAAACAGAAAATCTAATAGAGAATTGGGCTTTAGGCCCGATGGTTTTGGGCTATTATTGATGCCATTCAAAATGCTCGAATCGATCCTACTCTACATCTCACAGCCAATTTCAAAATTGCAACTCTGATTGCCACCTCAGCAGCCCGCCCCAATTTGAAACCAAACCAGTCAGTCGGAGCACATCACCGCCATTTCTAGATTTCTGGAATCGAAGCAGAGAGGCCAATTCGTAGGCCATGGAGAAGATCTGTGTTGCTGTTAGGATGCGTCCTTCTAAACCCGAAGACTCCGGCGGAGGATGCTACTGGAAGATCGAAGACAATCGTATCTCTCTTCACAAGACTCACGGAACCCCCATCGCCGGCGTCTCCTATGCTTTCGGTAATTCTTCCCCACCTTGTTGTGTACTGCAAAATTGGTGATTCCTGACAATTTTTTTCGCTTCAACTTTGTGCAGATCACGTCTTTGATGAAAGCTCCACAAATGATAGGGTTTACGAGCTTCTGGCAAAGGAAATCGTTCATTCATCAGTGGATGGTTTCAATGGTATACTTCCTTTTTTTTTTTGGGTTTGCTCATGGAGCAATAGATGATTAGTGGGCAGATAGTTTGATGACAAATTTAGATTGCAGATTGCATTACTTGGAAGGAAATAGTTTTTGTAATGTTTGGCAAGCCTTGTAGTTGTATATATCTAACTGTTTGTTAAATATATAATAGATAGAGGAAAGTATGAATTTTTAGTTGCAAATGTGATCGGGCTACAATGTATGATATTGAGGGTTCCAGTAGAAGAAATTTAGTGCCCCACTAGTATTGGAGGAATCAAGTTTAAAATTCAGCAGGATATCAGCCACCTCGGTTCCTTCTCAATTGATGCTAATTGAGATATATGCTGAATACCAATCAGATGAATTTTACAAAGGAAACAAGGTGGCTCATGTGCTGCCAATTATTAATCTTGATTTCCCTCATCAGCTAGCTACAATGCTGGTTCTCTTGGTTTGCAGACCAAGAGTAGAGAAGGCCATGCTACTCATCATGCTAACAGAAAAGGTTTTGGTACCCAAATTCAGTGTTCTAAAGGAGTGTGATTTTCTAGGTAGTAGATCCCTTATGAAATTTAGTTGACATGTAAAGTTGATCGCTAAGATATTAACAGGAACTGTATTTGCATATGGACAAACCAGTAGTGGAAAAACGTTCACCATGAATGGTTCTCAAGAGGAACGAGGAATTATTCAGCAGGCAGTGAAGGACATATTTGAAAAAATTCAGATGGTAATAGCCAATATAACTTTTGGTTGGATTAGTGGAAATGTGCGTGAACATCACATTTTGTAACTAATTGATTTATTATTTAATACCTTTCAGGTGTCAAGTCGAGAATTTCTGATTCGTATTTCTTACATGGAAATTTATAATGAAGAAATATTCGATCTATTCACAATCGAAAACCAGAAGCTACAAATTCACGAGAGTTTAGAGGTTTCCTATTCACAATAGTCTACAACATATTACTTGTTAGCTTACAATGTATCTAATCATAAATCTATTACTTTTTGTAGAACGGAATATTTGTTGCAGGACTTAAGGAGGAAATTGTTAATAATCCTGAACAAGTGCTTAAGCTCATTGAATCAGGAGAAGGTATGGAGCAAACTTAAACATTATGATATATTCTTTAGTTGAATATACATATTTCTTGATGTGCATTTTATCATTTACAGTTAATAGGCACTTGGGTGAGACAAACATGAATGCCCATAGTAGTAGATCTCACACCTTATTCAGAATGGTAAGCCCATATATCGCTGAAAAATAATTTCTACTACATCCCATTTTGTTCCTAAAGTTGTTATTAGGTTCTATGCTATTTGTCTTGTGAGCTAGGTGATTGAGAGCAAGGGGAAAGATAGTAATTCCCCGAGTGATTGTTCAAGTACTGATGCTGTTCGTGTCTCAGTTCTGGTACGTATCATATTATGTGGAAAATTTGTACCAAACAGTTGCATATAATACATTCTTCCTCTAAAGATTGGTATCATGATTACTTTGCTTTTTATTGCCTATGCATAATAACCTTTCCTTATTTTTGCGAGATTAGAATCTGGTAGATTTGGCTGGGTCTGAAAGGATTGCAAAAACTGGAGCTGGTGGAGTACGTTTGAAAGAAGGAAGACATATAAACAAGAGCCTAATGGTTCTTGGTAATGTTATCAACAAACTATGTGATGGTGCAAAGGGAAGGTTTGTGTTTCTCCTACCAAGTGATCTTAATATTGATGTAACGACTATGTTTTGATGAAAAAAATAACTAGTGCAGGGGACATATTCCTTATCGTGATAGTAAGCTGACCCGTATTTTACAACCTGCTCTTGGTGGTAATGCCAAAACTTCAATTATCTGTACTCTGGCACCAGAAGAGGTACTCTATCAAGTGTTCCTTAATATTATTATAACTGTTACATTGCATTCTGATGTTTGAAATGTCATATTAAGTTTATGCACATGGTATTATTGTAATAGATCATGATTTGTTACAGCTTCATGTTGAAGAAACAAAAGGAACTTTGCAGTTTGCCAGCAGAGCCAAGAGTGTCACTAATTGTGTTCAAGTGAATGAGGTCCATCTGCTATTTTTATATGATACATTTAACACATTGTCAGCATAGTTTACCCTGCTTTTTGATATTATATCATGCCTGGTATTTTTTTAACTTTATATCGATTTAATAGATTCAAGTATTCCTAGACTTCTATCTCTAGATGCTCTCTGATCTCCCCATACTTTTGACCTATACATCCAATTTCTAAGGTACATAAAATTGTCAATTTAAGTAACTCCTTTACCCTTCATACCGATTTAACCCGCCTTTACCCTTCATACCAATTTAACCCTCATTTACTCTCCTCCTGTCTAATTTAGCTTTAACACTTCATCTATTTTCATCAACACTAAACAATATTACCTGCAGCAAGCATGGCAATAATGACTATATTGGAATTTCAACTTTTATCCGTTCACTACTAATTTACATAAGCTCAAATGTTTAAGTATACTTGAGTGTATGAAAATGTAGATTTACGAGACAAATAAACAGAGGACTTCATCCTTGGGAGTTAAGGTTACCAGGTTTGTGCAAAATGTATCATTCATAAGGACCAAGTTTGAATACATGGACTCCTTAAGCATTTGCAGTTGGAAAATCTTTTGTAGCAACATTGTCTCTAAGTAGTTACTTTGTTTATAAGGTGTCATTTTGGACCTTATTTCCTTTTATCTCACACTTGCATTTGTGCCACAACTGATCTATATTTATTTCTATTACAGACTTTGACAGATGCAGCTTTATTGAAGCGACAAAAGCGAGAAATAGAGAAGCTGCGTAAGAAACTTGAGGTGACGATCACCTTAATCACGTTTTATATGAACAAAACTTGCCAACAAACTAATGTAATTGAAGACATTTCCAGGGTTCTCACACAGAAGTGTTGGAACAAGAGGTTTTGAAACTGCGAAATGAGATGCTAAGGGTTGGTCCCCCACAATCCCTTTGCCATATTTCACAACTAATTAGTATTTGTTTCTATAAACATTTAAGATCCTCTACTACATTTCAGAATGAATTAGAACGTGAAAAACTTGCAATGGAACTGGAAGAAGAGAGGAAATCACGCCGAGAACGTGTTCAGTGCAAAAAGGAGCAACCGATGAAAATGGACAATCTCAGTAGTCTTGTCCCATCCGATTCTAACAGGAATTCTAATGAGGTATAGTTCATGCAATGCAATGCCTTTTTTAGTCATAGTTTGTATATTGTTTGGTACTATCTATCTAAACTCTACTAATCTAATTTTATTTTGGGTAAATTTCATTAATTATCAGTAGAGTACTTTGTAAACATCCACTGCTACTTGGTTAGAATTGTAATGTCAACAACCTAGAAAAAGAAAATATCGCACTTTGAAAATATTCATTATGATAATCTTTTCCTTCCCAAAAAAAACATGCAAAAACAGTTTATATGAGATCATGCCATACTGATGAGCTTTATCTACTTTTAGACCAGAGAAATCTTCCATGAAGAAGGTAGTGCTGGCAATAGTACGTGTCAAGGGGATATTTTCAGAACCCCAACCTTCAAGGTAGCCCCTAATGCTTTTGTTTTCAAGCGGTCACATTACTCAAGGCTACCAGATTGCAGTCCTCTTCCGGATGCTTTTAGCACGGTGGCGGATGAAGACACATGGCTGAAAATGAACAAAGGTTATGTAGCTAACCTTGATTCACTTCAAATGACGCCTGCTGTAAAAGCCAAATCCCTTCAGTCAAGTGATCAAGCTCCTGTGAGTTCTTTTTCGTCTTCCTGGAGATGATGGTTGGGTTTATAAATTCTACAATTAACGTGCAGTTGATGGTAAATTTATCTCAGGTTTATTTAAACCAGAATCTTGAAAAAGAAGAGAGCCGAAATCTCAAGAGAGAATTAGAACTTGCTATTGCAGAGAAGAATGAACTTGAGGTACTTACATAATCAATCGGCTGCCATCAAATTATCAGGACATTTATACTTTTAGCTTTTTGGCTAGCAAAGGGGAATGGTTTGGTTAGCATTTCAGTGCAGGACAAAATATCATTGTAATCTTTTTGCTTACCGCATGATGTTTCCTTCTCATGATACTTCTCCTTCGACATGGATACTCTAGAAGTCCTTTCATGTTTTATATTGTCTACAATAATTTAGCTTATCAGTGCTTCTTGCATCTGCCTACATCTTTTAATCATTACCCACATTTCACTTCATCCAGTTTCTATTATTTTTCAAATTCCTTCTATGTTCCATCCTGTCTTAATTTCTGTATTGATTTATAGCTTCATTTTCATTGTATGGTTGCACTTCACAGAAAAAACATATGGAACAAATTCTACAGAACAATCAGTTGGTAAGAGAGATATCTGAACTACGGAAGGAGGCACTCCTTATTCGAGAAGCTCCTAGAAGGTTGTGCGAATCCGTGGCAACTTGCAAAAATATGTATGACGATGTTATGTCAACAATACAGGTGCTATATTCTTTTACTACGTTTAGGTCTTTCAGTCATTGTTTTCTGGTGTTTCAAAAGGAGTTTATGCGTATGTGTATCTCATTTTCTCTTTTGCTGGAGCAGACTTTTATTCCTGATGGGAAGGCTGCAACTGCTGAAATTATCTTTGGTGCAAAAGAAATTGGTGCGATTATTTTCTCAACTTTGGAAAGTCATTTCTCAGTGGCAATTGATGGCAACTCATCATTCTCCGGGAATGAGCCTCTAATCCAAGAACAACGGAAAATGCTTTTTGAGAAGCTGACTAGCACGCTTACATCCTTGGAATCAACAGATACACCAACAGTTAAGAAGAAACAACTGAGCACTCCAATCTGCAGCTGTGAGGCATAAGGTAGCCTGGTCACAACTAGCACGAAATCATGTATCAATTATCATGGTCTTATTAATCCTGTTGTTTGGATATATTGTCTCCTTTTTTAGAATTTTGATATCGCCGTGATTTAATTGTTATCCTTGTTAGAAAACTTGCTGTGAGATTTACCTTTAAAAACCTGTAGAGCCCATTTTTTTTGTATTTGTGATGTAATTTGGTTCAAAAGACAGTCTAGGAAACGGCCTCAACCAAAGAACCTTCTGTAAAAAAAAAAAAAAAACACTTTATACCAAGCATATTTAGTCTCTTTCCCTTTGTAGATAGTAATAATTATTACTTTTGTATATTTCATTTTATCACTATGTTTTTTGCAGTTATTGCTTCCCGATAATTTATATTTTCTTCCCACTGGGTGAAAACTGAACTATATAGCCATTTGTTTGCTCGGTGAAGAAATTGTATGCCCTGAGAAATACTCCTTGGCAAAAGCATACTAGCTTGACTTGACTGCATCCGTACAAGTATTACAGTCTGGTATCAGAAGTCAGAACTGATGTCTTCTAACTTGGTTTTGTTGACTGCAACTCTTATGACCAGATGTTATTTCTGTAAAGTTGTGTATGCTATTAAGAATAAGGGGTAACCTACATAATACATCCTCCACGACCATTGATTTGTAAGAGCATTCACAGCGTGCGAACCGTGTCGCGGCCCACGATTCGCGAACCGTGATTTCTCGTCCAGTCCCTTTCTTATTTCAGTTAAATATTCCAAAGCAAAAGGTGAAAAAAAGGAGACAAAATGAGATCATACACGAATATATTGTCAAGCCCTTGCAGGGTATAGTACATGAGGAAAAACACAGTAGCCTCCTCAAGGCCACAGAAGAGAAGGGTAGAAGAAGAAGTTAGTGGTACGCAACCATGTAGCCGAGTACTGAATATGTGACAATGCATAGAAAGCTGATACGAAACACAACAACCAAACCAGACAACCTCAACAACATTCAATTTCTATCTGTTACAACTATGAATGCATTTCAGAAAAAGACAGATTCGGGACCATCAACACTATTCAATAACAGCATTAAATACACAAAGAGAGAGGAGTGAGGCCATGAGCTGATGGTCCAACCAGGAACATAACTATCCTCTGCATGATACAATGTAGGATTTGAAATCATCAAAATTCTCAGTGAAAAATGTCAATAAGCACATACTATCTGTAATAGTTGTGAAGTAGCTTACCATATTGCTCCTCCCTCCTCAGTCTAGACTGACAGATATGCATTGTCCTTGCCAAATTTAATTGACATATATAGGCTTCATTATCTAATCTTCAACTTCACGGCTGAGAGCACTTGCAGTGATGGCTTCTAATTCTATGCAGATGAGACCAAACAGACAGCTGAGAGAGCTACTTGAAGAGGAGCAAGAACCTTTCATCCTCGATGCATACCTTCTCGAAAGAATGTATTCGAAAAACGCCTCCAGAGCAGAGCTTGACAAGGTTTTGAACAAGTCCGCTAGTTACCATCTGCAGCGGAGAATCAAAAAGGGTGTCCTATATCCTTCCAAGCTCCTAAAGTCTGCCTACAACAAGTTTGTTCTCATCAACAAGAGCTTCAGAATCAAGAATTGTGATGGAGAAGTGAGCAGAATCAGCAACGAAGCAACGGGGTCAGAAAGATTTTCCTCTGCTAGCAGCTTGACCGTATACAATTCATGCCCCGAAAGTGATAAAGAGGAAGAAGATCATACTTGGGACAGTTCAAAGAGCTGCAATCAGAGAAAAAATGAGGTAAGATTCATGTCTTACTAATGCTTATTATTGAAACCCATTTGAAATTTGAAAGTGCAAAAATAGCTACACATTTATTTAGATTGCTTACAAAGATTACTAGTTTGGTCAACAAACGAGAAGTCAGGTTGGTTCCAAGTAGCTGAACTGCTAGAGTTTGTCCACTCCAATGCATCCTCTCAGTTGGTCAAGTTCAAGCTTCAAAACCAACAGCTCCTGTTTGATTGTGTGAGGGAGATCGTCACTGAGAACAATGGAAGGAGAAAGATTTTGGGGGCGGACGAGATTGGAGAGCTCATCTGTGACAGAATAAAGGAATGGGGACAACAATGTGCAAGCATCGATGAACTGGTGAGTCTGGATTTTGAGGATGAGTGGAGTGATTTGAAACCACAGAAGGGGGAATTTGCAATGGCTGTTGGAGATGACATCTTAGAAGAGCTACGGAACCAACTTGTAATAGATATGATCCATTCTTTGATTTGATCTCTGTTTAATTACCAACATCATTTCCAATTTATTCATAACATATATGTACAAAGTGTAGTAGCATAGCATTTACAATTTATTGAACCATCGCCAACTAAGTAAATACTAGAAAGCCAAACATAAAGTGGACTTGATTTCCTCTTGCATTTAGCGTGAAAATAGCACTTGTTCAGGAATCACATGCTCTAGGGACCCCTTCTCACAAGTCACAACAATAAAGTCGACACAAGCTTTTGCTTGGCTTGTCGCTCTCGAGACCATCCCAACTAGATCTTTCTTGGTGGCTAGAGGTTTTCCAATCCCGGTGAGTCATTGGATGTGTCCCATGCGTGGCAGACACATTGAGGACACCTCTCATCTCCTCATTACTTGCAGTTGGGCTTGGCAAGTGTGGTCTTTAGTTCTCCAATGGTGGGGGGTTTCTTCAGCTCTCCCTTCGTCTCCAGCTTTGTTCATCTCTTCTTGGCCTTCTATCTGTGGAGTGCGCCGGCTGCGCAAGTCTTGGGCTCGTCTCAGCCTTTTTGGCTTATGGTTCCTTTGGGTAGCTCGGAATGCAAGGATTTTCCAGGGAGCCCCAGTCCCTAATCCAACTATCATTTTGAGGAGCATTCAGTTTGGAGCTCTTACTTTGACGCAGGCAGAAGGGCAAGCTCCGTCTCCTACTTCCCAGACGGTTTCGCCGACTGTTACTGCTTCTGAGCCAGCTTGATCTCTTCCTCCTTTTTAGAGCTCATCCCTTTTTTAGTCGTGCTCTTGTTTTCTTTATTTTTTCGATCTTTCAGACCTTTGTCCCTTTGTTGGGTGTTGTTGTTGGATTGGTGGTTTGTGGTTTCCTTCCCGGAACCTACACCACTTTTTAATGTATTATTTTTTCTGATAAAAAAGAAAAATAAATCATATGGATAGCAAAAGCACCTAACACATCAAAACACCGTATCCTCTAAGGCCCTAATCCAAAATGAACATAGATGATCACAACATTGGGGGAATGGGGACAACCTTGAACGAGGTGAGCATGTCGTAAAGTTCTGCAGCTGCTTTGAGGAGTGTAGCATGTGTAAAGACCGCTCCCGGTCAACACCGGTCAAGTTGGCGGGAAACGGAAATATTTACATGTTGGTAGAGAGGAGAAGGTTCTTGAAGGCCATAAGTTGAGTTCTCTAGGGCCCACGCATATAGTTAAGCCCATTTACAATAATTTGAGCCCACTCTACTTTGGCTTGTGTTGGTTAAAAGATTGAACAGTAGGGTTTGCTCAAAATGTGTGCTGCGGCTGCGTCTTGAATAGAGGAGAAAAAAAAAGAGGAACAAGTTTCGTTCTTGGCTCTAGAGCAGCATTTCGGGGACAGAGAAGGTCTCGGCTTCGTTGGCGGCTACTTGGAGAAATCAGCAGAGAGAATCAAGACGTCTTGTAGGTGATTCTCATTTGGTGGAGCAGTAAGAGATCAAGTAAGGAGGTTTCTCTTTTTGTCACTTGAGGTGACCATTAATGCTCATTAATTCTTGTTTGAAGCATTAAATTTGGGTGGTTCATCTTGTGGGAGACAACTTCATTGGGTAGGGAAGCAAGAATCAAAGTGGTGTTATTTTATTCTTTTTTTTTGAAGAATGGCTGCGGGATCAAGTCATAAGGAGACTTGTGTCATTTAGTGATAATTAATGCTCCTTAATTCTTGGTTTGAGCAATAAACCAGATTTGGTTCAACTTTTGTGTTCTCTGTGCTACGGTTTCATGACAAAGGAAGAAGCATCCTTTCGGTGATGACGTGGCAGCTAAAGCAAAAGGACGAGAACAACAATTGTTCTTATAAGGAGCAAGATACCAGGGAAAGCAATTGGTCTTCTGTGATTGAGAATCGATAAGTTGAACAAGAACAAAGTACAAGGGTTCTAATTGGGTGGCGATTTTCTGTGGCAATTAGAGTAAACACCAAAGGTGATTTCTCTTCTCTAGTTTATCGGTATCACATTTTTGGATATTTCTCTTTTGTGAAAATTTGGGAATTGCAATTAGAAACCTTAATTGCGGAGTTAAATTACTCGGGCATCATTAGTTGAGACCTTTGGTGTTGTTGGAACACTTGAATAGGCTTAAGAATTTTGAAAACAATTTCGGGAAGTTTCGGATTCCCGGGAGGCGCTTTTCAATTCCC
>JAYMTN010002999.1:0-10385 GCA_036897425.1 Erodium trifolium
TGTTAAAATAAGTGTCTATTTCCTCTAAAAATATTGTTCCAAAATGTGCACCCTTTGCTTTTTCTAGGTCATTATGCATGAATTGCTACTAATATCTCTGGCTTACACAGATGCACCATGTCCGTGTGGTCCACCTAAAATCACCCCGAAGACAAAAACTCTGCAACTTAACACTAGAATTGCTTGCTACGAAAACAGAAGAAAGGAAAATAAAAGCAAATTTCAGAAATTGACTGCTCAGAACAGCCAGATAGTGGACAAGGGTATTGATTTCAAGACTCTAAAATCCCAACATGGCACGATTCGCGAACAAAACCCACTTAAATATCAGAAGATACGATTTGAAGTGAAAATACCGATTGACAAGCTTTGAAGTCGCTGAATGATGTACCGGAGAAACGAGGAGCAAGAATGCCGCTGGCGGCAGAGAAGCTCTTGGAGTTGGTGGTGTCGTGGTTAAACATCCATAGTCCAATTTATAGTCTAAGGCTAAGGTGAAAATTTTGCTTTACTGAATTTGTTTGGCTAATTAAATTTGTCTCAAATAGTCCGGTTGGACTTTTTTTTTTTTCTTTTCATTTCTTCTTTTTTGGTATAGGAAGGGAGCGTTTATGTGTTTGGAAAGGGAAAACGCTGATTTCAAATTTTTTTGAACGTTTCGTTATCACATCCTAATCCAGACTAACGTTTGGTTACAATTCCATACCTGAAAGGTTGAGATTTTTACACAAAGTATAAAAGTCCGCCCAACTTAACGATTTCGTTAACTCGTCGAGCACGTGAGGGTCACGTGTAGGGTCAGAAAAAATTAAATGACAATCTTGCCCTGACTTTCCCATCCACCTCGCGCACGATCCCTTCTCCCCCAGAGGCTCCAGAAAATGGATGTTTGGTGGGGGAGAAAATCCAGCAAGAACAAAGAGGAGCAACAGCAGAGCCACGCGAGGGAGCTCATAAAATAAAATAAATAAAAAATTATTGTGTTTTTTCATTAATATCTACTATTATTTTTTCTTGAATTGTACTCCATATTCGATGATGTATTAGGGAATTGTCCGCAGCTAAGACTTGGTCTTCAATTTGATCAAGGGTCTGATTCTAGAGACAATATCGATGAATGGTATCGAATTTCTTACCTTTTGGGTATTCTTCCCGCAATGATCTTTGACTTGTTTTTAGATTTGTTTAGCGAGTCATCAACTAAATGCAAGTGAACAATAGTCCAATATTCGACTATGAGCTCGACATATTGAATTCGTATTATGATTAGTCGAGTCTCTTCTTCATTCGATCATATTATGTTGCGTCGTGGAATAGCCGTTTAGTGGAGAAAATGAGGTGAACAAGTGAAACAAGAGAGTAGAAGTTGGAGGAGATGTGTAAAGAAATGGAGAAAGGTTGGGGGTTTTGGATGGGAATGCCATCATTTTATTTTGTTGAAATGAGATATCACATGTACGAAAGGAAAATACATTAATTGAAATACAACATGTCTGGACTTTAATTTAAAAACCAAAATTTCAAATCGTAACTAAATTCATTAATTCATACATGAAGAATAAAAAAAGAAAAAAAAAAAAAAAAAAAAAATAAAAAAAAAAAATGCATTACAATATTTTTTGTAAGGCTCTGCAGAAATGTTACGGAAGTTGTCAGGATTAACTAAGTCCTTAGTCCTATTTAGTGTTTTGCGACATTATTTCTCGATATTCATCAAGTATTTTGTAGAGGCAATTTGACTTGTCACCAGTTTGCTGTCTCCATCGGCCAACTTTTCTTATTCGTCCTCATAAGTCTTGCATTTTCCTCTGTTCTTGGACTCCGCCGTCTTTTGACCTTCAAGTCGGACTTTACTCGGCGTGTAGGACTCAATCTCGTCCAATCTTGTTTTCTTTCTTTGTTCGCTTCCTTCACTGGCTGGAACATTGTATTTGGTGTTCTACTTTGATTGATCCTTACGAGCATCCACCAATATTTCCAAGACAACTCATGGCCTTCCTCGCTTTTGTACATTATCTCCGCTTGAGACATGAGTTGGTTGTCGAATCTTCCATCTTGATAGATGTTCCCACACTGAAGCCAATAACCATGGATTTTTGTAATCCTTGTTTGGTCTGATTCAAATAATCCTTGTACTTCGCTCCGGTTCATTAATGGTTCTTATGCTTTTGACCTCATCGATAATATTGTCCTAATAAGTCTTGGTATTCTAGCATCCCCACAAATCGGATCCATGTAATTGTTGATCCATGCGGTCACGGGACGTTCTTCTTCAAAGATACTCAATTTCGTGGAGTCGGGTTCTAAACCTGGGATGACAAGGGTGGTACATGTATAGTCTATAGCTATGGAAAGAGGGATCCTCGGGGAGCAAGCCAAGGCTCGGAAAAAACAATGCTGATGTATCATTTATCCTTACTGCGTGGGCGTTTGCCTCCATAGTGTAGGAAAGTCATCTTCTCACACTATGGTCAGCTGGGATTCCTACCCAATGGAGGGTCTGTTAGGATATAATAACGTGGAACAATATTTAAGCAAGAGAAAATAAACAATCATACAAAAAACACAGGATAACTGGTATCATCATGATATTCAAAACAAACCATACATTTCAAAATCCCCATAGTACACCTACAACCATGAACAAAATTTGATGCTAAATAAAGGAACATGACAACAGTACTGCAAACAAATACATAAATTCTGTAACAATCAATTGATCCGAGCTACTAGTAAGAGGATGAGAATAAATTATGTGTGTTGTATCTGTTGACGACAGTATACAGTGCCACCAGCGCGCACACTCCCACTAAAAAATAATGTCACATTCTGAAATCTAAACTGAAAAAACAGAGTCTACATTGTAGTATCCAGGAGGCAGCCATTGTGGGTAATATGCTTGAGATCTATGATGAAGTTGTCTCTGAGAAATCCAAACCCAAATGTGCCATTCCTGTACTGCCATATCCTTCCCTCGGCTTGCCTTGGATTTGCTGAAGTTCCCGGAATCACCAAGTCATAACTTGAGTTGATGAAGACAAGGTGAGAGACGCCGACCTCAGTGAGTTGGTCGTCGGAGTGATTTGGGCGCAGATGTATGCGAGTATCGTATATATATTCTTCCTCTGATGAAAAGGGATACTCTATGAATTTGGCATTGGATGTCCAAAACACTGGAGCATAGGCACTCAAACTCGATGACTCCCCAACCTTTCTGCAGGAAATGCCTCCACTTTCATCATACACCACCAGATAAAAGTCCATGCTAGTGTCATCACATATTCCCTGCAAACCAAAACAGGAGATGGCAAATGGCAATAACTAAGTAACCTCTCTTCTTCAAGGAGCTTGTATATATTTTGGCTGACTGAAAGATTATGCAAGGACGGTTTCAGGATTTGATTTCTGTATAGTTATTTGCACAACAATACATGCAGATGGGCTGTGTGAAAACCAGTCTTCACACAGCAACCACATCATTCAGACAATTGCCGGGAGAAACATCAAACTGCAATGCTAAAGAAACTATTGAATTGTAACCACAAGCACACATCAAACAAAGAATTAATCAAAGAGAGTAACATCTTCTATTCTCCGCAACTCGGGTTTCTTACAAGTTTAGAGTACATGTAAGCCACTGCAGTCAGGCAGTTCCTAGGGAAACATAAAGATTCTATCAAGAAGCATAATGTGCTTGTTCTTTTCCCCATCTCCATTCTACCTTTCCATCATGAATAAGGTAGGTGGATTAGGACTTAGGAGAGAGGCGGTCTCAGGCAGGCAGTTCCTTCTTAAAAAATCATGAACCATGTTAGAATACCAATAGCCTAGTAAGCTCAAGAGTTTATTGAGTTGATTATCGTGAGCCCAAGAGTCTATTGAGTGTCCATATTTTCCCTGTAAAAGGAGCCTCTACTTTGTACTGATGATCAAGCAATACTAATATTTCTTATTTCTAGTTTTACATCCCTAGGCTATACCAATATAAGACAAAAAATATATATACAGCCCTGCAATAGTTCATAGTTTTCACTTTTCAAGATATGGTGACTGCAATACCTGACAATGGTTGAACAATTATCCACAAAATCTCTACTTTAAGCATTTAATTCCCAAAAGAATTTCATCCACACTAAAACTATTTATCGTACTTATCTACAACATTTCATATTCCTAAGTTCCACTCAAATAGAATTGGCAACTAAATGGTAAAGCATGGCCTCACACCCATCCAATTTATCCTCATTACAGCTATACTTAACCCAGGCATCATTCAAATATAAACACTTTCTAGCAATTCTCCTGTGTGGCATCAACTGAACATAGGAACTATAACATGAACATGAACAAGTTAAAATAATACCTGCTAAGAATGTTAAGCATTTTGAAAACTATGAAGAATCACAAATAACAGATGCAAAGGAGACCTGAAAATGTACCTTCCATAAGCCCTGCAATGGCCTTGAGGCTGTGGGCGAGCAATTGACAATCTTGACAAAATGCTCAGGCTCAAGCTTCCTCCTTCCGTGCCTCTCCTTCTCTCTTCTCCTCTGTCTCCTTCTATCAGCTCCCGGACTAGTCCTGTTGGCAAAATACTGATAAATATCTGACATGAACCGGTCTTGTATGCTCCCAGGAGAACATTCAGTCCCAATCAAATCTTCCACCATTCCTTGATCATCTCCCACCACACTGGCCGAGCTCGAGCTCGAACTCTCCCCAATAGCATTTTTCTCAGAATTAAACGAAAACCCTATATTTTCCTCCACAACCAAATGAGTCCTTCCAATGAAACTGACATGAACAGGTACCAAATCACTCTCCGGAAGCCCGAGATCCTCCAGACTCTCGACCCCACCGGCTAAGTCGCCTCTCTTCCCTTCAGGATCGATGAAATTCACGATCTGACCTTCCTGCGAAAGGCTCATCCATAAAAACGGCGCCTTTACGACCCCATACGTGCCGTTTTGGGACGAAGCAACCCTAGACCCAGTGATGAAAGACGGCCCCCACTCGAAGAACACCAGAGACGGAGACGAAATGGTGGTCGCAGCAGCGGTCCCCTGGCCGCTGCGGCGCCAGAAGCCAATCAGATCCTCCCATTCGCTGAGGGTTCGGTAGAGAAGCTTGTAGCTGATCTTCCCGTTGCCCCACCTCTTGATCTGGGTGCTCCCTCCCCACCTGCGGTCGCAGAGGGCGTACCAGAGGCGGCTGTCGGAGCGGCCGAGCGAGACGAAACGCCTGGAGGTGCAGCAGAAGCTCCCGATCTCGGAGGGAGTGAGGAAGGAGAGGATGCAGAGCAGAACGTCTTCCGGGAAATCGAAGGACAGGGAGATGGTGGTGGCGGGATTGGACTCGTCGAGATTCGCCATGATTGGATTTCTGTGTGGGAAAATCAGGAAAGTTTCTCGAGAAAATGTTTAGGGACCGGCGAGGTGCTATAGATTAGAGGGTAACGCAATTGGGAATATTCGTGGGGATGAAGGAATTAATCTATTTCCGTTTATAAAATTGGGGGTAATTCGTGGGCAGATGAAAAATATTACGTTGTTGTAGGCAATAAAATCTGGGATAAAGTCAGGCGAGTTAAACTCACGTGACATTCTACCGGTAACCGTGGACAACACGCATGGAAACTCGTCTTAAATGGTTTGGTTTATATTGAACTCACGATGATTTCCTTACCTATCTATCCCTAGATCCGATCGGGGAATATGTGGAAGGCATTGTAGCGGGACGAGTAGGGCTACCCTGTTACCTCCACGGGTTTATCGATCCCTAGGGGACAGGAGGAGCTCCGTTCAGAGCCCGTTGACTTGACTAAGAAATATTCGGAATGGGTAGTTCCAAAAATACAAAGGCGCATCCCGATTTATTAACCGAGACCCTGGGAATTACAAAGGTCGGCGACTTGGCCAACATAACCGAGGGTGAGGATCCCTTTTCCTCCGATGTACTTGCAGATGGGATAGTTACCAGAAGGGGGAAGCAAAAGGAACTTCAGGACCAGACAAGAGGACTGGGTCCCACACGGATCAAAGCTCTGAAAATAAAAGTCAAAAGGAAAGCGGGCAATGCTATGCTCGGACCAACCAGATAAATAAGGCGCTGGAGGTATCGGGGACCATCCCACCTACCCGTCAACTGAGGGATGAGGATGATAGTGATGGCCAACAGGCAAGAGCTCAGCAGCAGTCTCACCAAGACTCTTGAGAGGCCCGGGGAGGGGAGAAAGGTCCGACGATTACTTATCCTCCGAGATCCGGGGTGGACGGTGCTGGGACACTTGGGGAAAGCAAGAAGAGCAGCGCAACATATTTCCCTGTTTTATTGTGCGTCTGTTTTAAGTTTGGATTACTTTTGTTGGCTTTCTAGTTGGACTTCTAGTTTTAGTTTGAATAATGTTGAAAGTGTGGTAAGAGGTTGTCATCAGTTTGTGTTTACGATGAAAACTAGACTAGAGTCCAAAAGAGCTAGGTCGCCTATGGGAGGCTCGGACAATACTATGGTACCCAGCTCTTTTTTTGATTAGGGGGTGAGTATTGTCCGAGCCTCCCATAGGCGATTAGGGGGTGAGTATTGATTAGGGGGTGAGTTTTTACGATTAATTTGTAATTTTTTGATTGACTGTAATGCATGCCTCTGTTTACCCGTTTTCAAAAAAAAAAAACTCACCCCCTAATTTCATTTTCACAAATTAATTCAAAATCATTATTATATTTTAGCATACAACTTCGTCAATATCGCTCGCACCGTCACACGTCACTAGCATTCGATCTGGACCGTTGGTATCCCTTAACATCACCGTTACCGGTCGCAGCGCTCCCTCCACTTTTCCGATCCCTCGAATCCCGACGCTTTAGCTTCAGCTCCCCGTCACCGCCGTCCAAAATCCCATTCACCGATTCCCGAATGGACTCGGCGGTTGGGTACCCCTTCCCCAACTGAGTCGCGAACGAGTTCACAAACTCAGCGTAAACCGGTACAACCAGCTTCACGGTCGCTTCTCTGATCTGCTCTCTCAGGTCAGCGTCAGGTATGCTGTACCCGCTCCGGTGTCTCTGCACCATTTCCTCGAAACCCTTGAGAAAAGCTTCAATCTTTCCTCTCGCCACCGCTCCCACGCCGCCGCCACCGCTCTGTTTCTTAAAATCGTCTCTCTCCAACAGTCGGACCAGAGGGACCCAGGCCTGCTTCTGGTACATGTAGGCCGATTCCTCGGCGAGGACCTTGTACTGCTTCTTCATCCACTGGTCTCCCAGAAGCTTCCCGAGCTCGGTGTTTCTGGTTCTCATGTAAATGTACCAGTACGTGTTCATCGCGAACACGCTCGGCAGCACTCTGTCCCTGTAACGAGCCCGCTTCGCCTCCACGTTCCGCTCCAGAGCTTCCATCACGTTCGTGATCGCGTCTTTGAGCAAGTTCTCGTCCGACTCCGGCTTCGACAGAATCCCCGCCTTCCATATCTGCTCTGTTCTCAGCACGCTCGCCATCGGAGCTCTGTAATTCTCCGTCGCCAGGTACTTTAGGTAATTGATCGCGTACCGGACCAGTTTCGGAACCGACCCATCTTGCGGAGGAGGGAAACCGTCGGAATTGCCTTCGATTTGCAACCCGAACTCCCAAAACACCTTGCTCGAAGCGTGGACGAGGAGCTTCTCCAGCTCCCGGAACCTGGTGCAGATGTCGGCGCCGGCTTCGCCTTCGAAGATCTCCGAGAACTCTGCTTTGAGCTTCTCCAACGAATCGAACATGTCTAGGAGCTTGAACAGCTTCTGGGGCTCCTTGCTGCTTCTGGTGACGCCCTCTCCGAATCGGAAGAAGACGGCCATGATCTTGTCGGCGATCTTGACGAAGCACTCGGCGCAGATGAGCCCTTCCATGACATTCCCCATCACCTGAAAACAGAGCGACTTCTCCAACACGAACACGGTCCTCGCCGCCAGCTCGAAGTGCTTAATCCACAGAGTAATCGCCGTCTCCAAGCTTCCCCATTCCATTTCATCGATCTCCTCCGGCGCGTGCGTCTTCAGGTAATCTGGGTTCAATCGCATCAGCGCCTTCGCAGCCCTTCGGTACCTTACCTGTTCATCAATTAACAAAACCCACAAATCAGATCAACGATCTAAATTCGTTTAATTTGATTACTGTTTGTTTCCATTACCTTGACGTAGATGTCAATGGAGATGTCGAGGCAATCGTTGGCAGCGAGAGTTTCTGAGATTCGTCTCAGAGCTTCGATCTCCAACTCGGTACCGAGATGAGAAGGCGCCCGTTCGGAGTCGTCGGCGGCGATGTTGTGATGGGTCAGTTGCAGCAATATGCTCTCGTACTCGTCTTGCAAATTGAGGAGAGCCTCGTCGAGCACTCCGTCGAACCTCAGAGCATCGACCTCTGTTTCGTACAGAGCCTTGAGCGTGAGCAGAGTCTCGCGCAGCCTCAGCGCTCTGTTCTGGTCCGTGGCCTTGGTCCTGCTCAGGAACTCAACCACCTCCTGCAGCCTCTGAATCACCGGCTCGCCGTCCACGGTGATCGTGTTGACCGCCTCGTTGAGCCGGTCCACGCAGTCGACGTACTTGATCAGCTTCTTGAGCCGCTTCCTCGGCGATTTCTCCGCCGCCAGCGCTTCGGACAGGTCGAGCAGCTTGCGCTGGAGCGACTCGGAGAGCTTGAAGGCGTCGAGGAGCGCAAGCGCCGGAGACACCGCGCGGTTGATCCGGGTCTCGAGGGCTTTGGCGGCCATCGCGAGGGACTGAAGCGGAGCGACCCGTTTAGCCGCGGAGGACAGAGAGTCCTCCATGGCGTCGAAGGTGTGATCCATGTTGAGCAGGCTCTGGTCCATCTTGGAGGAGGCTCGGAGGAGGGTTTTGAGATCGGAGCAGGCGGATTGGAGCTTGGCGAGAGTCGGGTCGTCGTCAAGATCGGTGCTTGGCGCCATGGAAGTGGTGACTGATCGATTTTTTGAATCTCCGACGGTGGTGTGAGGCGTAGAGAGAGTAATTGTATTATATTGTGGGTGGTGCGAGGAGTACAAGGTTATGTGTGACTTCGGTGACACCCAAACAAGAATACAATTGGCGAGAAATGGACGAATCGAGATCTAGGAATGTAAGGTGTCTTGTTCCTTGGTGGCCGGTAGATTTCGAATTAGAACAGGTCTCTTCTTATTGGGTTGATTAAGACCTTTTTGTCCATTTTTACTCATCAGGTTATTGAAGCTTGGCATAACCATCTCAATGGGTGTAATTTTGTTCTTTACTTTCATATACAACTATGTTTTACTAGAAAAATATCGACAAAAAATCATTGACTCAGTATTTATTATGTAAGTGACTCCATATTTGTCACTAGAGAGTTTAAACCATTGCTTCCATTTTTATTACATGAGTTTCTTTGTCAATTCTTCTGCCATCCTTAATCGTTGATGTAGTTATTTGAAGTTTTATAATAGATGCTTGATGTAAAAGTTTTGGGTAATTTCATAGAGTTTTTTTCTCATATTTAACTATTAGTTCATTCATGACTCAAGTACATGCAAACCAAACAAAAAATAATAAAACTCAATTTCTGATAAACTCTTCTACACTTAGGCTAATAGTTACAAAAATTGTATATTATACTACTCTCACAATGGCAACAGATCTCAAATAAACAAGGCTTGAGAAAATCAACAAACTCTATATACGAATTGTCAATAAACTCTTCAAACGCCTAATCTAATAGTTATAGAGTTGGATATTATTACTCTCCAACCTTTCTCAACAAGCTCTCAATTGCAATAATCGCAAATAAGCCAAGCTTGACAAAATCGGCAAACATCCATATCCAAAATTTCAAAAAACTTTGCTCAAACTATACTGTCGGAGGATTTGCTCAATTTTGCCAATGGCCACCAAAACACTGATAAAACCTGGAAGAAGGACTATTTACTGTACGGTCCTCCGGGGACCGGAAAATCGAGCATGTTCGCCGCCATGGCCAATTTTCTCCGATACAACATTTACGACCTGGAGCTCACCGAGGTCCACACTAACTCTGAGCTCAGGAAACTCCTGATGAAGACGAGCTTGAAGGCGACCATCTTGATCGAGGAATCGACTGCTCAATCAATTTCACCAATAGGAAGAAAAGCGAAATGCGAAGCTCGGACGGTGGAGAAGAAGGGAACAACAGTTAGATGACACTGTCTAGGTTGTTGAATTTCACGGACGGGCTGTGGTCGTGCTGCGGGAGCGGGAGGATCTTCGTGTTCATGACTAACCACATAGAGAAGTTGGACCCAACATTGCTGAAAAGCGGGAGGATGGATATGCACATCTTCATGAGCTACTGCTTCTTCCTAGTGCTGAAGATTCTAGTGAAGAAGTATCTAAGGATGGAATTGG
>JAYMTN010003000.1:0-10384 GCA_036897425.1 Erodium trifolium
CCTATTACCGATCCCCAACTGGAGAGATTATCGACGGGGAGACCAGATCCCTTCCAAGAGCCAAACCAAGAGGGGAAAAATCAACGGGAGATGTTAGGTAGAAAGGGGACCGATGCGAGGGAGAAGGCAAGATACATGAACTCACTGAGTTTCGGACGCTCGAGTTCGATTGGGGAGAACGACGTGGGGGACGTTGTCATCCGACTGTGAAATATCCCTAGGATGGGATCTCTGCCACGCCAAGGGTAGGAGTCTGTGAAGGCGAAAGTGGAGGATCCCGAGAAAGAGACGGGAGAAAGGACCGGAACTGCGCCCGAAGGAGGGTTGGGGCACATGTCGAGAAGACATGAAACCATAGCAGAGCTTTTTAGCTATTTATATTTCGTTTTAAAAAATTTGCATGTTTAGTTATCGAATACTTTTTTTTGTACCTTAAGCAACAAATAAATAAATCAAACAAACATAGTTAAGCCCAGGCCCATCAGATAAGGACCAAAACATTGGGCCGCGTATTGGTCAGTACAGAATCTTGAGATATATTTTAAAATATAATTTTGTACAGATTTCCCGCCCCATCTGCCCTTACGTTACAGATAAATCTAACGGCCAAGAAATTCAAATCAACCTCATTGGATCCTCTTCTCCCCCAAATGGATCCTTAGGTTTTATCTCCTCCTCTTCTTCTTCTTCATTACTCAAATCATAAAATGAAAGCGAAAAGGAAGGTCAAGAAACCAGATTCTTTGTCAAAGGTAATGATCTCACCATCCATCCATTCCCCAAATCCTCCAAACAGAAGACTGCACTGCGTTCCTAAAACTTCAATTTTTCCTTCTAATTTTCCGACACTTTCATGGACACCAAAAAGATATACTGACTGACACTCCGATGCGCGTTTTTTTTCCTGATTGCAGTTGGTTCTGGAGGGGATCATCGGCTTGACGAAGAAGAATGGCAACGGATTGGCTTCGAGCGTCTCCAGGAGGGACTGGGGTTACGTGGCTGGGTGCGTGGTGGTGGTCTACGATGTCGAGTCCGGGTCGCAGTCGTACCTTATGGTGTCTCATCGGACGCCGAGACCCTTGAGCTGTGTTGCAATCTCTGGGGATGGGCGCTTCGTAGCAGCTGCGGAGGTACTGACCATATTCTAATTGGGGTTATGGTCTTCCCTATGAAGTTCGAATCTTGCTGGGGTATAGAGTGCTTTAATTTCTAGGGTTGAGCTTGAAAATTGAAACTGAGTCCAAATAATCTATGACTTAATAGACAGTGCTGATTTCGACTTTGCAAACGACTTAAGTGGAATCATTTTAGTTTTCTGCTAAAGACTATTTAAGGAACTTAGAAAAATGAATTAGTGCATTAGCAGACCCTCTTCAATGCGAGAAATGATTGCTCAGTGAGCCTATTGCGTTGGCATCATTGGCTTATAAAAGGGCCATAGTAATGCACTGATTTTTTTTTTCTTTCTGTTCCATTAGATAATAAGTTGGCTTGATTGTGGCAAGTAAACACCAAAATATGTTGTATTCTGGATGGAAACCTAAATGACAGGTTGATCACTCTTATGCAGGACAAGCTGCTTTTCTCATAAATTTGGGCCAGAAGCTGCTGCAAATTTTATTTTATTTTTCCTTTTAATCTCTTTATCCTTAGTTGGAATAATTAACTTAGTTTATGTGTGGCTGTTCACTAATCTCAAATTATTCTTTCAAGAGAACAATGTTGATAGAAGTGACTAAATCGTTCAAAAACCATCTCATTAACTAAAGATAGACAAGTCTTGTGCCAATTAATATCCGTCACTTGAAAAAAGATTACTAACTTCTTCACTTTTTTCTGACAGTCAGGTAGCCAACCTGCAGTGTTAATATGGGATATAGCTACCCTGAACTTAATATGTGAACTGAAAGGTCATGTGTATGGGGTCTCATGTGTTGCTTTCTCGCCTGATGGTTAGTCCAAACAAATAAACAGAAAATAAAAAGTTCTTATTTGTTTCCCAGTACTACTAGTTGCCTAGTGTTGTTATTCCTTACTCGTTTTTCTTTCTTTTCAGGGAAATATCTCACATCTGTTGGAGGATACATCTACCTTTGGGACAGGAGGAGTGGAAAGCTGCTCACAAAGCTTAAAGCTAGCTCTTCTAGCTCAGTGGTTGAATCTGTTTGCTTCACATCGGATGCAAGATATATTGTAACTGCTGGGAAAAAGCACTTGAAGTTCTGGGCAGTAGCATGTTCCCTCAAAACTCATTTGAGTAAAACTATAGAATCAGTGACAATGAGTGGAAAGCCTATTGATCTCGGTATTCACAAGGGGAGCTCTTTTGTATCTATCACGTCCCCCCTTAGGACTAATAGTAGTATCGCTAACAGTGAACAACATACTGGATTTTCCCCTATCTGTGCATTGACTGATGCAGGTCAGATTTGCTTGAGGTTCTAACTATAAGATGTTTACTCTTTTAGTTTCTCTTGTTTTATCCATGAATCCTCTACCTTATGTTTCTCTCCTTTCTCTTTATAGGTATTCTCTGCCTGCTGGATTCTGAATGTTCAGTAAGAAAGTCAATTGATATAAAGGTTAGTAGTGTATAACCTATAATATTGATTAAAATCTATAATATTGATTGTTTTTTTTGCTAAACCATCTCATGTCTTGGCTCAATGGATTTAATTAAAATGGACCCAATAAAGAAATCCTCCTTTAAAGCAATGTTTTTTAGTATGCTGAATCTTTTTAGCTCATCACAATTGAAAACCAAATTGGTCATATTTGATGGTTTGGCCTTTGGACTTGCCAAAGGCTTGGCCCATCCCTAATAGTCTGGTGATGTGGTAGATCAAATTTTTATTTAACAGTAGAGATGAGAATGTTTATATGAGTTTGTGGCAATACATTGAGGAAAGAAATGCTTAGAAATGAAGCTATACAACCACAAGTTGGGTAGATAAATTTGAGGGTAAGACGAGAAACCGTTTAAGGTGGTTTGTTTATGTGCAACATAAGGACCACATGCGGAAGGATCTATGTTCATTTACAAAGAATTAGTAAGGATAGTATAGCAATACAAGACTTAACAGATGATGTAGCCCTACAAAGGGAAGTGGTGGTGGAGGACAATAAAATAGTAGGATCCAAAGAAGTCCCATTGGAGGATTAATGTTTTGACCGTTGTTGTTAGGAGTTCACTATTTGGAGCTGAATTAATGCAAAGTTTTTTTTACTGTGATATCCAATACTTAGTTATGAGAAATATATGTGGGCATAGGCACAAAAGTTGCCTCCTTTCTAATGAGGAACGATGAAAAAAAGGGAATGAGAATAGCTGAATGTCACCAAGAGAAAATCACTTGATTTTTGTTATGGGAATAAAACTTTTTGTAATACACCAGTTGGTTGGTGGTTTCACAATTGACATAACTTAACTTTCAGGTTGGGAGAGGTTTTGCACTATCTTTATCAGACAAGCTAATTGCTTGTGCCTGCAATAATGGAGTAGTACAACTCTATTTCATTGACACTCTTGAGTACGCTGGTAGTTTGCTATATTCAAAGGCAAAAAACTGCCAAGGGGACAGTGATATTGTTTATCATGATGACAGCAATGGTATTGATTGCCAAGTTGCACCCACTCTTCCTGATGCAGTTGCTTGTCAGTTCTCAACTTCAGATAAGCTTGGTGAGCCCTATTAGTATAAAAAATTGATGATCAAATTCTCTCTTTATTTACATCTAGAAGCTGTTGACACGTCTCTTCTTTTCAGTGGTTGTTTATGGAGATCATAGTCTCTATATATGGGACATCCATGACGTGACCAAGGTGATTGCTTTATGGTACTGATGTACCTTCTTATCCTTAATGTTTAGAGTTCATAGTGTTTGTTTCATTGTTCAATAATTTTTATTATATTCATTACAAAAAAGATCACGAATATGCAGTAAAACTTTATAGTTTTCTATTCCAGGTCACTAGATGTTGTGTAATAGGTTCACATTCTGCATGCATATGGGACATCAAGAATCTCTTTTGTGAAAATATGCATGCTCCATCTCTTGCCTGTGTAGCTAGAGGTTGTTCTGGTGGAGTTTCTTTTGCTACATGCTCGGCAGATGGTACTATAAGATTATGGGATCTCGCCTTGCTACCTGAGTCATTAAAGGGTGCCATTGATCATCATTCTTTGGGTACTGAATCTGACGCCAGCGCACATTTAGGTAATCACTCATGTTGTATGGGTTTAACTTTTTATTATGAATTTAGATAAAGGCATCTTTTTTAGTCCTTAAGCATAATATCACTTTTGTCAGTTTTCATTGACACTACCCAGATGCCTATGTCAAGGTCACTAATTCTGTTTCCTTTTCCTCACTGCAGTAAATTCAGGAATTTTTGAACGTGATACTGTGGAGGCAGGAGTTAACAGTCTAGGATTTCGGTCAATGGCTGTTAGTTTAGATGGAAACTACCTGGCTGCTGGGGATTGTGAGGGGAACATCCATATATATAACCTACATACATCTGATTATACATGTTTGCAGGTTAACCTAGACTCTTGGGTGTAATTTTGTATTATGTTATCCTGTGGACACATTAAACTCTCTGCATCAATATTACAAGCTGATTTGGGTATATTACAGCATGCTCATGATGCTGAGATACTCACATTGAGCTTTAGCTTGCCAAAGAAGAAGAGTGCTGTCTCTGAGGAAGTCATAGATAGCTATTACTTTCTAGCATCAGGGGGAAGGGACCGCATAATTCACATTTATGATGTCAAAAGGTTTGAGCTCACAGATTCTTTAAGTCATTCAGTTTGTCGTTCAAGTGTTAATTGTTCCTCCTTCATAACAGGAATTTTGATCTTATTGGAACTATTGATGATCATTCAGCTGCTGTGACTTCTGTAAAACTCACTTGCGATGGCAGCAAGATACTTAGCTGCAGTGCTGATAGGTAAGCTTGTAGGATTCAATTGTCAATCGTCATATCTACATTCCTATGTCTTAGACGCTGTGAAGTGAAATGATTATCAGGGAATTTTAGGAGAGTACAAGGACATTAAGTATGTTTAATTTATTCAAGTTGTACTCACACCAATCATAAATTGGTTCTTGTGGCGTTTTTATCATCCTATTCTTTTATATGCAACATTATTTTTGAGAAGTAGAAAATTGTGGATATTAGTTGACAATGTTTCTGGGTTTTCTACCGCACTGATTAATTTGCTTGTGGTATCCAAAAGATATCTTTAATGTCTGACATGATTGTTTCTATCATACAGGTCTCTGGTGTTCCGTGATGTTGCTTTAACATGCAGCGGTATAAAAATTTCTCGTTCTCACCATCAGATGGCTTCTCTTGGCACAGTCTACGACATGGCTATAGATTCAACAATGGAGTTTGCAATTACGGTTGGACAAGTAAGCTAGATTTTGATCGTTATCTAGCAGTCAATAAGTAAAAAATAAAATGTGAGAATGGTCTTCCACCAATGAACTTGTTCCGTAACTAAATTAGCCCTTCATTTAAAGCACTTAAACAAAATAGTAGGTGGTTAATTAAGCAGTAATACGTAAGGTTCATCAAATTATTTGAATGTCAGTCTTGAATGACTTAATTTTGGCACTTTAGGATAAGAAGATAAACACATTCAGCATTAGCTCCGGAAAGCTAGTTAGGTCATTCAGACAAGATAAAGATTTTGGAGACCCAATAAAGGTGAGTTACATTGATATCTTTGAGGTTCATTTCTCTCCATACTCCATTCTCATTTTGTAATGGTTGGAGCTTATTTTGATCTTCTACAATGTTTGGCAGGTTACAATAGATCCAAGCTGCACTTATCTAGCATGTTCCTACTCTAACAAGTCTATCTGCCTGTACGACTTTATCAGCGGGGAAATGGTTGGACAAGCTGTTGGGCATGGAGAAGTTGTAACTGGTGTTATCTTCTTACCTGACTGCAAGCACATAACTTCAGTGAGTTCTAAACACTGTTTTCATAGCTGTCACATGTGTGGATATTTTCTCAATCATTGTTTTGTTTGGTTTCTGTGAACTCCACAAAGATCCAACACCCCAACCATTAAATTTCACTTACTAAAGTTCTGAACTTTTCCCTTTTCTTGGAGAAAGAAAGTTCTCTTGCTAGCAATGTTCAGATGAACACCACACATATGATACTATTTCATATAGCAAATCCTTTTTTGATTTATTGCTACAATTTCTATCACAAGTGTCCAATTACTGAGTCTCAGTTGGTGGTATAGTAGCATCAAATAATGACGTTCTACTTATTGCCACTGAAAATTGACAAGTTTAATCTTAATTTATCTGACAAAGGATTGTTATTATATTCTACCTCCCTTTATGAATAATCAGACTGGTGTTTTTTTTTTAAATGACCCGTTTTATGTTGCTGTAAGTCAAATTTGCCAAAGTAGGAAACACATGAGCATATAGATCAGAGACCACAGAGGAATTGATAAACGAGTTGCATGACTAATAATGCTCTCATCCCAAATTAACTACATTCTGAGATGTTTGTGACCCGTTTGTGTTTCTTCCCCCAGTCTTGGTCCACCTAATCACTTAAGCCTTTGAGTTGAAGTAAGTTTAACACCTATAAAGTTCACTTTTTGTTTTATTTTATATATTTAAGTATTGATTCCAAAAAAGAGAGTTAACAATTGGATGACTACTGCCAGGCAAACTTGTTGGGAAAATACTATGTGTGATTTAACAGATGTAAAATAACATTATAATTCTCAGTTAGGTGGTTCCTTAAGCTTTTGATTTATTGTTTGTCATGTATATGCTTCTAACCATGTTGATGTATTTAGGTAGGAGGTGATGCTTGTATTTTCGTATGGAAATTGCCTCCTCATTTATCTTCCAGGATGCTTCAGAAAATGAAGGAGAATTCAGAACCACTCTCTCCAAGAACCTTGGCCCATCCAGTAGCTTTTTGTCAAGTTATGCTTTCTGAAGGTGATGACCAGCCTTTTAGAATCAACTCTGAAGATGTACCTTTAATGGAAGGCTCCAAGCAAGTTGCAGATAGATTGGCTAATCAAGGATGGACTCCCCAGAAGATGTCAGCATTTAAATTCAGTATTTCAAGACTTCCGAAATGGGCACAAGAAAAAGTAACTAGCCCTGCCATTGCCCCCAGGGATCTTGAGTGCTCATCACCCCAGGTCAGGCACTCAAATGTAAAATTGCCGGCTTAATACTTGTGCTACAAATTTGTGAACTTGACAAGTACTGTGAAACTTCCCTTAAAGAAATCGAGTCTGTAAAATAGAATCAGATAGTATTTTATGATATGTGCTATCCTTGATTCTGAATATCTGTCTTCCTGTTGATGTGCCCTGCTATTTATGTCAGCGGGAAGAAACAAACATATCATCTCCTTTGTTTGTTGATGATCAACCAGAGACTCAAAAGTGCCCTGAGATTCAGGCACCAATCAAACAGGATTTGAGAAGCAGCAATTCCTGCTTAGGCAGCCTGTCCAAGAGTCCTCATGATTCTGATCTTGTCCTTTCTTCTGATCATAAAGTACATCATAGGTGAGTGTTCAACAGCTTAGTCAACATTTTTGTTCTGTGAATAGATCCTCAGTTTCCCTCCATATTAATTGTGCTTGTTGGTGCTTCAGCAGCTTTAAGAAGGAAGAGCGTTGGCTCACAGTTTACACTGTTTGTCATATACTGAATTCACCAGAATTGCAGAACTTGTGTAAGGAGACCAGGAGGACTGTCTCTTCAAATTCCTGTAATGCCTATCCTTTCAATTAGCCATGTTTCTGTTTCGTTTCATGTTAAATAATTATGGTATGGAAGATGGATAGAATGCTAACCTATTAATCAAACCTCTTCTATGTTTCGGGTGACAAGAAGCACTAATATTTGTCAGTTCACATTAGGTTTCCCGTGGTATAGTGCAGAGCTTGCTTGGCAAGTTGTACCATAGTCGGTTTGTCAACTTAATTAAGTCAATTATGAGACTGCAATATGATTCATAACAGTTAGATGTTAATAAAGAAACAAATCACCATATATATAGAGGAAATAGTAACCTGCTTGTGATAGGTTTACACTACACATCTTTCGGTGGAACTGACCTGCCTGCTCAAAATGAAATGCAAAATAGTCCAGCGTAGAATAACAAACGGAGTTCCTTACATATATTACTACAGTAATCTTTATTTTCCTAAATGGCCCATTGTTTGTTTTGATCATGAATTATTGCTCCTCTGCAGATCCAGTACAAATACCAACTAATGATGAGCTCTCCCTGGGGCATTATGTTGATGTTGAAGCTATCAGGAAGACAACTATGATTGTTAATGCCCCAAAGCAGTTGATATCAGATGAAACTGGAAGTAAGGTGGAAACAACTATGATTGTCAATGCCAATATCGAAAAATGTGAAGAAAGTGATTTGTTCAAGCAGCACTTTAGCAATTTATCAACAATACAGAAGGTTAGTACCTTTTTGCATGAAATCTGAAGCTATTATGGTGTCTTAATTTTGGGATGAAGTTAAATGGGACACATCTTTTAGGACCAAGGGAGAATAAGAAATATATTTGCAAAATGTGGCATGCTGATTTTACTGATGTTGTGTTTACATTGATCATAGATACGGAGCAAGGAATCATCAGTGATGAGAAGATACTCTGCACGATATGTTGTGCGCCGCAACGGTCTTGAAGATGGCAAGAAACTTTTTGACACACCTTTACAAGATAGACGCGGCAAAACCTTAAAAGGCAGGGAAGAAGCAGCAAGGAATTTCAAAGAGGAGGATTTGACATTTCCCTTTATGATAGAACAACAACCTGTAGATTCTTGTGAGCAGGTACACATGTTCTGTTACATATATATCTGTAAATATGTTCACGAGCGATGCATGTTCTTGATTAGTTTGAACACTCAATATTCATTATTGGCCTCGGAGATTGGTTTAATAAAATGGTATTAAGAAATTTCTGCTACTGCGCTGCAGGAGCCGAAGAACTCAGAGCAAAGCACCGAGAGTCCAAGCTGTGCTGCACCCCAAAGTGAATCACCTAAATCCCCTCTCTCAGAAAATCTTAAAGACGTCATATTCATCGAAGCAAAGGAAGACATACACAAAGGGAAAGAAGTGGACGAAAGCATTGACGCCTGCAGGGAAGCATTGCTGAGTTTGGATGCTGCAGCAGAGAGTGTAGTCCAACTGTTTTCTAAGTTAGGTGCTAAGCTTCCAAGAGAAGAAGTTGGTAGTGACGATAGAGGAGCAGAGTTATATGAAGGAGCAGCTGCAATGCTCCCATCCATTTCAGAGAAAATCAATGCAGTGGCCAAACTGGTGAGTTCACATAGAAATACACAGGAAGTTGCAGGATATGAACCTTTGCTAGGAACATTTGCTGAGTCTCTCTCCCAAAAGGTCATGGAAATATTACAGAAAAATCTCAGAGCAGACTAACATGCATGGCTCTTTTTTTGCAGAAGTGTAGATAGTACTTAAACGTTAAAATAATCACCCATGTAATCATTTTTGGTGAGCAGATTAATATTTTCTTTTGCTTCATCATTGCAGATAAGAAAGAATTGGGGTCGTTAACGATGCTTGTATTCATATGTAGTGATCATGAAAAATAGGAAATACTAGACTTGTTTATTTTCCTCAGTCTCCTTTTCTGCTTCCTTTGTTGATTGTTGTGATATCAGCTCCTGTTCGTTGGCGAAGAGTGGTATCAAGACCACTAAAAATGCACCAAGAAGTGCAACTTTTTTCCAGTCAGGTGGTGATTCGATGAAAGCGTTGGCTATCCCAATGGCGAAGAGTCCAATTCCTGCTAGGTAAACATTTCTCTTGGTTCTTGATCCGCCATTAACCTCTTCAGTCTTCTTGGTTTCTGCTTCTTTCGGGTTCCCGAGGCTCTTGAAGAAGAGGCCTTGGTTCTTATCTCGCTCAACTTGATCTTCAAACTCTGCTAATTTACGGTCGTTCTGCTCTATCTCCTGCCTGTTGAGCTGAGCAGATTCCTCGAAAGCTTGCATCTGACTATCTAATTCCTCCATCTTCTACTAAATTATAAAAACAAGAAGAGGGTTATTTGATTTATGATAAATGTAGCAAAGTTGAAGCAACCAACCAACCTTGGCATTGGACTCCTCGAGTTCTTTGAGGACGTCTCCAGCAATCTGATCGAACTCGGTCTTGGCTTCTTCTGCGAATTTGGTCAGGTAATCGGCCTTGTCGTCCAGAAAACCCGTGAGGCGGATCTTCTCGGTTTGGAGCATGGCGATCCTGGCAAGCCTGTCTTGCTGGCTGGCGTCTCCTTCTGGTTCCTTACCTTCATCGGAAGCGGACTTATCA
>JAYMTN010003001.1:0-10382 GCA_036897425.1 Erodium trifolium
TTAATAGGGCAGTTTTCCGCACGTGACCAATTCAAAAGGGCCCGTTTTGGCAATTCCTCCATTTTTTTAAGGTTCCAGCATTCAGTCTTTCATGTTTAGAAGATATACCTTTGATTTGTTGAAAATCAATCCCCCTTTTGAATGTACATTAATATGTGTCACTGGTTTCTGCCTTGATTAAGCAGGTGCACCGAGCATGCATTGAAAGGGAAATCATTTCGCTATTGGATCATCCTTTTCTTCCTGCTCTTTACACTTCCTTTCAGGTTTGGTCCTGTTACTCTAATTGCCATTTTTGGTGAATGTTGAAGTGCCCGGCACAGAAAGATTGAGCATTTAGAGACTACTTGATATAGTAGTTAGACCCTCCCATTACCCCAACCCAATAAACTGCATCTTTGGCCAATAAACTACAAACAAGACCTTAATTATGTTTTGGCCTCCCCTCATAAAAGTATTATTCGAATGCAATGCATCTTTGGCTAGTTAATTAATAGTTTTGATTTCTCTTTGTGTAGACTTCTACACATGTCTGTTTGATCACAGACTTCTGCCCTGGTGGAGAGTTATTCGCCCTGCTCGACAAACAGCCAATGAAATTTTTCAAAGAAGAATCTGCAAGGTATTCTTGGTTGTATAACACCAAAGTTTTAGTCTTTTAATAATAAACCTAATTGTTTCCATATAATTGCCAAAAAATTACATGATTATTGTCAGTTGAATATCTTGGTTGAACTGGAACTTTTCTTACAAAGTACAGTCTGATATATAGTTGCATTTGCTTACCAAGATTATTGTGACTGATAATATATCCGTCAGTTACTGTACTCGACATCGCATTCTCCAATTTTAGGCGAGCATATGTATGATCTTATATACACAGATAACATCCATACCTATAATTTCACCTTTTGATTTTAGGAATCTAAATATATAAATTTCTCATATTTGTTTATTGCTCCTTAGTAGCGCTAATTATCGTAAATATTTGCTCTAGATTTTGAGGGCAAATATACCATTTTACTGTTTCTTGATTGGACACGACAAGGGTGACTTTGCAAAGGCTCCTGATACTGTTAAGATATTTTGCCAAGCTTGGGAAGTCAGAAATATTTAATTTCCCCCTATAAATCATGTTAGTACATGTGCCTATGTGTGAATGAAGATAATGTGAACACTTGGCATCTACTTTTCTTATAGGGGTCACTGTCCATAAAAATATAACTTCAAGGCTTCAGAAATTTAGTCATCACATTTATGCAAAACCTTGTACTATTTTGTTGTTAACTTCTTTTTTACATCATCAGGTTCTTTGCAGCAGAAGTTCTCATTGCCTTGGAGTATCTTCATTGTTTAGGTATCTTGACAAAATAATAACTTGTATCTTCTTTAACCGTATCAAATTTAGCTGTTCTTACCCTCTCTGTGTCTTGCATGTAATGTATGCTTAGTACAAGAACTAAAACCTGACGTATATAAGCTTTTTAAGACATGATGAGTAACTACTTAAATTACTCCAACCAAAATCTCAAACGATTAGTTGCTGTGGCCCAATAAGTATATGAAGTGGTCTCACACTCCACACTTTCAATATGAGATACTTCAATGCACATGTACCAATAGTTGATAAGTAGGAAACACAAGTGGGCAAGGACTTAGAGAATGCCACCTTTGACACCTTGTTAAGTTCCAAACCTAAAAGATAAGCTCAAAGGTAGAAGATCCAACTAGTATGTTGTTGAAGTACCCCACATTGTAAGAATGTGGATTTAGTGATCACTTAGTAACCACTTGATATACTAGCTAGGCCATACACCTGATAGTTTATGTGTTTGAGTTGGAGTAAGCTTAACACATGAAACGATCTCAAACTCCAAGCACTTCAAATATAAGATACTTAGTGTAATTTTACATACGTTACTCTTAGCATCAATCACAGTGAAAAGCCGAGAAGCCAATTTCTGAGTGAGAGTGTATATTGAGAATATGTATATGTGAGTTGAAGCTTGTTAAATAATAATAATAAAAATCCCACATAGGTCAAAACGAGAAAATATAATTATATATTAAGGCAAGAGCAACCCAACTAAAAGGTTGACCTCTTAGAATGAGTATCTCAAGCCAGCATATGTATCTCTATATTAATTAATTTAACAAAGATGTAGGATGAAGAAAACTCTATGTCCATAGAAATACCAAACAAAGTAATAGTATCCCCCACTTTGCAGTATGTTAGGAAGATCCTTGCGTGTACAATTGAGTGTATGTACTCATATTGACCTATTAGAATAGGTCAAACATTTAAATTGCATTCGCTTTTGTTCAAATCAATTGAGAGGCAAAATTATTTTTAACTGGTGTGGTTCTGATTGTTATTCTTGTTATCCTGCTGGTATGCAGGAATTATTTATAGGGATCTCAAGCCTGAGAATATTTTACTTAAGAAGGATGGGCATGTTATTTTAACTGACTTTGATCTATCATTCTTGACTGTGTGTAAACCTCAGGTATTTTTCTAACTTTTTCAGTAGTTATATGCTTATCTGCCCACAGACCCATATGAATCACTTCGGCATAATCCAGTGATGGTTAATTAACTTATTCATGAAAACATGAGCATGTAACTGTTCTGAAGCATAATATTCTCAAAGTGATTTTTCTGTGATTGTGTTACTACTTGTTACTTATAGATGATAAGAATTTGTAGAGTATTTCAGTAAGCTATAAAAAGTTATCTGCAGATCGTAAAGCACTCGGCACCTGGCAGAAGAAAATCTTGGAGTCAACCTCCGCCAACATTTTATGCAGAACCAATTTCACCGTCAAACTCATTTGTTGGAACTGAAGAATACATTGCTCCTGTATGTTATTTCTCCTTTATTCTTATCCATCTAGTTCATGCGTCTGTATTGTATGAAACTATGTTGTAGTTTCCATGGATATTGACATGTTTTAACACCCCCCTGTGAAACTATGCTACATGAGTTAGTAAAGTTTAGAAAAGAATATGATTTTCAGGTTGTTTTTGTCCCAAAGAGGAGTTGTGGACTTAGTAGTTGTGGTTTTAGTGACCACTTGATATTCATCTTGTGGTAACCTCCCATCAGCTTCAGGTTTTGGGTTGGATTGGGTTTTAACACGGTATTAGAGTTTGGTTTGGTATTAGGCTTGAGACTTATTTGTGCTTTCTCCCCATTAACGGATTCTTGATCCACATATGAGGCCCTTTTTGTTGTGTAGCATTCACATGGGGGACTGTTGAGTGTCCCACATTGAAAGAATGTTTAGTGACCGCTTGATAATTGATATACTACTTGAGCAATCCACCAAATAGTTTACTTTTATGTCGGAATAAGTGGATCTAGTAATCTCCTAGTGTACTTGGCCAATAACAACTCAGATTAGAATGAGTTAGGAGGGAAAAGACTGATGTGATCAGAGGCGCAGGGGGGCGGTGGATTGTTAAGTGCTCACATGCGGGTCTAGGTGCTACATCGGGTAAATATGAGGTTAAAGAAGAGTTTATATACGTATTGGACTCTAACCTACTAGACTAGTCTTTTGGGTCAATGTTGTGTACAACACGTATATCATGGGTTTTGTTTGCCTCTCCTCCCAGAATACATGGTTGGTTTGGGCCTGTGATTTGTGCATGTTTCCTCCTTCATATATTCATGATCCACATGTAACGCTCTCATATATGGGGGAGTGTTGAATTACCCTATTTAGGAACTTGTGGATTTAGTGATCACTTGATAGACATTTTGAGGTATCCACCCATATATGGGGGAGTGATCACTTTGCCCTTAATCCTTTTCCCCTTCTTGGGGAATTGGGTTTTACAAAATTCACATTTGCTGATAAAAAAAAGATAGAGGTTTGTCATGAGAAACTAGCATGTAATACTTGTCCGAGAAATGCTTACGACCGAGTGCTGATTATTTGCCAGTTTAAGTTAAATATTTATTTAACCAGACACATTAGCATGCACAAAATAATTGTAATGTTTTCATCCACATTATTTTTGGAGCTTTTACTAGTTACTTGTTTGCAGGAAGTTATTACAGGTGCTAGCCACACAAGTGCGATAGATTGGTGGTCTCTTGGTAAGTGCATAAGGAACACGTGATATCATGACTGTTTAGTTGTTCTTTTTGAAATAATATTCAGGAATTGTTCATAGCCAGTTTATTGACCCTTTTTAACAAAAAGATTAGAGCATGCATGAGTCGGTTCCCCGGCACGATTCGGATTTTAACTTTGGGATCACTCGTCAGCCTAATTTTTTTGGTGTTTTACAATCGTCTCCAGACGGATTATGTTAAAATTGGCTCGCCCAAAACACTTTGTCTTCTATTTGATGTCCACTTCTATCTCAAATTAAAGCTAAGGTAGAAGGCTAATTTAAAAATATTAGTTACTAAAACAAGTTAATGCATCCAAAAAGTGATAGGTTCGGAACGAGCTGGTTCACCAGAGGTTGTGATAGCTCAAACAAAAAAACAGGCTATTAATAGGCATAGTGGCATCCATCTTTTTTTTTCAAACAGTGGCCCAAATCATAACCTACAGTTTGGACCAATAGGTTCAGTTGGGCTAGCTTGCTATCCAAATATGCTTACCCCTACAAAAGATATCCTATTAATATTAGTTCAGTATCATTAAACCAATCATAGTAATGTCCATATCAAGTTTGTCATTGCATCAGCTTAGAGCAGTTTAAGAACATAGAAATAGAGGGAAAGCATGGCCCGTGGCATATATAATTTGCTTCTTGTAGTATGTTATGCTTTATCTGGCTAGTTTTATTGTTGATGCTTTAGTTTTATTTACCATTGGAAATCAGGCATTCTGCTGTATGAGATGCTCTACGGCCGCACACCTTTCAGAGGAAAAAATAGGCAGAAGACTTTTGCCAACATCTTACAGAAAGATCTGACGTTTCCAAGTAGCATTCCGGTAAGTCTTTAAATTCTTGTGGAGCTCTAATTTTCTTTTTGTGAATCATCTTCTTACTACAGTTTATTCACAGAAAACACTTCATTCTAGGTATCTGACCAATTTGGTGAATTTATGCATCTCTTACTCCTGATAAACTTGCTTCTGATCCCAAATTGACAAGATCACTATGTCATTGACAGCACGCAATCAAGCTGTGATTAACGTGTAAGTCGAAATACTGAGTGAAAAATAAGGTTATGATTAATTTTTGGGGTCTAAATCAGTGTTCTAAAAATCAGCAAAACTCCCAGAGTTCTCGGGGACGTGAACTACCCCGAAAACTCGATGGAGCTTAACAATCAAGTCCGGTAAGTGAAAATTGTTCAAAGACTCGATCAAATTCGTCGAGTTTTGGCTGATCGCGAGTTTGAGAACCTTGATAAGCTTTAATAAAAATATTTGATAAGTTATAAGAATGGATTTAGGAAGTTATGTGATATTTTTGTCTTAAATATATATCAATATAATGTACCTATTAATATTTTAATACAAACTGAGTTTCCCCAATATCTCCCTGGGTAGCCTTGCCAAGAGTAAATTTTTCTGTGATGAGTGAAGCTGGTGGTGTGGTGGGTTCATCTCTGAAATGAGAACATCATAGAAAGCCACTGAGGTTCAAAGCAATCATTTGTTTTCTGAAATATACTTGTACTGCTGTGCTGCATTTATGAAAATTGCTTGATTTCCATTTCCCTTGCTAGAATTCACTCCTTGGAACACAAGAAATAGCTTAATATTTATTTTTATCGGACAACTTCTTACTATTTTCAACCATCTGATTGCATTTCCTTGCAGCTTCTGATCTGATTAAGCAACTGATCTTTGTATTATCATTTTCCAGGTAAGTCTTGCAGCTAGGCAGTTAATCAATGCATTGTTGCAAAGAGACCCTGCCAGCCGCTTAGGATCGAATACTGGCGCCAACGAAATCAAGCAACATCCATTTTTCCGTGGAATTAATTGGCCTCTCATCCGTTGCATGGTAATAATATTTCCCTCGCCTGAACTTTTGTCCCAGCCCATTAGGTACAAAATAATGTCTTTTAGTTCTTGAGCATAAATAAAATAGCAGTACAAAACATTATACTCCCATCATGGTGGAGTGTGGACATTTGGTTCTTAAATACAAGAGAGAATGTCACTTTGCTAAACCCAGAATTGAAAGTTTTTTTTTACGGAACCCCAAATTTATTTTAGACTCAAGTTGCCCCTTTCCATTAAAAAAATGGTGTCATTCTGGGTGGGGTATAGCAAAGTGACATTTTCCCGAATTATAATTCTATTATCAAATTTGGTGGTCTGATTGAATATCAAACTTAAATGTATTTCTGAAGCCCGGGAGTGTACACATCTACACATACTGTTTACCTGCAATTACTTATCTAGAGTATTTCTGAATGCAGAACTTGCCACCATTGGAAGTGCCGCTTGAAATAATTGAAAAAGAGCAGAAGGGAAAGGATGTTAGCTGGGATGATGACGGAGTGCTTTCTATGGACATAGATCTCGACATTTTCTAAAGCTTCTGCATTTCAGATCATCCCCGGTCTCCAATCCATCGGTCTATCAATATATGAGAGAGTATCTAACCGTCATAGCTACCAAAAGCAACTTCTGCAAATTACGCCGTAACCACTAAGCTATCTTACTATTAGTATGCGATCATGCTCTGGGGTTCGATTCCTGGTATATATATGGATCATGTATAGTAGAGAAAAAACGCAATCCAGGGCTGTGAGAAAAGTATGAGAAACTTGGTGTAATAAGTATATCACTGTATCAGGTACATATAGTAACACTTGGTATGGGTTTTGGTCTGTGTTTCTGGTAAATGCTACTTTTTAATACTTGGGACGGCTATTATATGCTGCACATTTGGATTATAGGCATTTAGGCCACCTTTAATAACTTATATGATGTAAATAAAGTGTTAAAGCAGTTTCAATAAGTTTTTCATATTGTTCTCGATTTTTTATCATCCACTTTAATCATTTGGTTCTCAATATGGTATCAAAATTGAGTTTACCTCGATCTGAACCCCTCCATGAGGCTCACAATTCACGTGTAGTACAAGAAAAGACACAAAGAAGCTTCAAACAGTTTTGAGAATCCAACAATCATATGCTGCAATGCAAAATCAAATGACAAACAGAATAAAAGTATAGTTATAGATGATCAAGCCACATTTCGGGATGCAATTTCTTTTTTAAAAAAACACAAAAGAAAAAGAGCATTTCATAATCCAGCCAATGTAAGATGCAAACCATAAACTTCATTGGCTATCTATCATAAACTACTTTGTGGCCTGTGCAATTATATTGCTGATTGAACTCGCCTCCTCTTTCGCAGCCTCCACCAATGAATCCTACAACCCAATTTTCAACTCAGGTCAGCAAAACAAGGAAATCCCAAATGAAATGTGGGGCCGAGAGTAAACTTTCTCAAACTGTCAACCAAAACCATTGTTAATGCTATACCTGTGCAGCAATCAACTTTGCCACAATTTTCTTGCTCGTCTCTTGAACCTCTCCGGCAATCAAAAGCTCATCTAATATATAGTATGCCTTCAATATTGCCAGCAACAAATAATAAGCGAAATGGCCGTTTCAAATATGCATGATGTATATGAGACAAATATAGTTATATATTAGCACGGCAAATTTCAAACATCCTATAATTTCTGATACAGTGACCAATGAACAGAAGAGCTCTGTAGCTGCTTTTCAAAAATGCAGATTAAGTCTAGATATGGCAAACAGGTAAGGGTAAGCATACCTTATGGAAGTTGAAGATCAAATCCAACTCACAGACCTACAGAACGAGAAAATAGTACCATAAAAACTAGTCCTCATCACAAAAAAAAAGGAAAAATAGTAGCATACATTGTTGATGCATGGAACATGATAAAAGTTCAATTTACTCACACTGCCAAAGTACCGGTCCAGAATCTCAACATAATGATGAATAATTTCGAGGACCTCTAATTCATTGTCATCCTGATCAATACACATGCAGAAATACAGACTAGCATATCTGTAACATAAGTTTCAGCTGAACCAAATCAGTTTATTGTCTCAAAGATCAGAAAACACTCTAGTTAAATAAATTCTCAGATACACTGTCAACTCTAAGTCATGTACAATACATGCATTACCTTTTATAGACAACTTTGTATCCTCTCCAATCAACAAAATTACAGAGCTTTGGTCCTCGGTTAAGAATTTCTCCACTGAGCTCACGGATAACCTTTTCGAAGTTCACAACCATAAAAATTAAAATGTATATACATCTTAGGAAAAATAGAAAGAATAATAGCTACCTTTCAAAAAAAATCAGGGTACAATCAGTACAACAGACAAATACTGGATTTTGTTAAAGTAGTACAGTCAATATAAATACAATGTAGACCTCCAAAGACAAATGTAGTAACACGTGTACATGAAATGCTAAGTCGCAGATGGAGAGAACTTTCAGGCTGTACCTTACTTCTCTCCTTTTGTGGGTAAGGAGAATACCATTTTGTCAACCTCACTTTTCCTTGTCGGCTAATAAGAAGCACAAACTGAATCTGTGAAACAGTAAGGATAAAACATTGAAGTAGCATTAGTAATGAGGCTTATAGTCACTTTCCACTTACGTTTGGTGACAAAAAGTAATGAACTTAATTATCAATGCGATCGGGAATTTCCTTTATATAATAATCCCTGTAACTAGCACACTATAATTACCAGCTAGAGTGAGTGTGATATCCCAACTCTGCTAAACTAGATGAATCAATAATTGCATCTCCTGCTCAGTTAAGTGAATCCTTAGGCACCATTTCATAGAGTATATGCAATTATCGAAATGCTAATCATAAATTTCACCCAGAAAGAAAAATTAGCATATTTGACGGACATGAAAAACATAAATGAGGCATTCCCAAATCATATCTGAACTACAAAACTACTTAGTTCACTGGAATTCTTCTGGATTAAGCTGAACACTTCCTAAATTGCAAGGAAAACAAGAAAGTAAGGAGGATATGAAATCTAACAATGTTGAGCTTAAACATCATACAATTAGAACTGGTCGACACCATTTCCACTGGTGAACACTAATTTAAACCAAAAATCAAATAGAAAAGAAAAAACTCAAAATTTGGTAAAGATGTTGTTACGCTCTATGAAAAAAACCCAGATCTGAGATGGGAAATTTACATTTTCCTGGAAACCAAACAAGGGATATACGCATTGAGCATAAAAATTAAACCGAGACCCGGAAACCCAAAGCCCATTAGATCAATCAATAGATAAATCGACAGAATAGAAGAAAATGACACGATCCGCACGATTAGCAGAGGGATCGGAAGAGAGATTGGCGGAATTGACTCACCATATTTGGAAATAGTCTATCAATGGCTTGCTCAGTCCAAAATCTAAGAACCTAATCACGCTCGATTTTTCAATATATTCTTTAGTCTGTTATATATTTTTTTTCAGAGTTCGTGTCAAACTGGCCTTTTAATACATCATGATGAGCCCGTCAATTTTGGCCCATTATTAAAGCCCGATATCCATTTTTTTTTTTTTGCCTAACATAGAGAAGTTTCATAAAATGAGAATATTAAATAAAAAAATAGACACCAATGTGAGAATAACTATCATATGGTCAACCTATGAATGAGAATTTTGGGCAGAATTGTCGAAACCACCCCAACTCTCTTTCCTTGATTGTTTTTTTGGTTCATCATGTCGTTCTCGTCGATAGTGTCGAGTTGATCAGTACGACAGGCAAACGGTGCTTGACGGGTCCACTGAAGGGATGAGGAGCATTAGCAAAGTGACCTTGAGCGAGCGCGGGATCGGGAGATAGATGAGCATGATGTTCGTCACGATCGTGAAGGAGACCACAAGAGGTGTCACCGGCGGGTAGCGGAGGATAGTTTTGCACAAACACATGTTTGATATTTCCGATTGGATATTGACGGTCGTCACCGACATCAATTTCTCGATCTATGTGAGGGTGACTATGCAATACAAGGGGAAGAAAGGTGTCGCGTGTATAGTCATGTCCATCATGACCAGTTATTCCCTTGATCTCAAGCGTGGACCCAAGTCCGCTAGGATGACGAAGGCGGTAAACTCGGTTGGCGACAGCAAATGGGGTGGAAGAGGATTAGTGTCACGCCCCAAATCCGGTTTTGACCGAACTTGAGACGTGACGGTAAAAATAATAAAACAGTTTGACAAGTAAAAAGATCAATCTTATAAAATCTTTTATAAACCAATAACAGAGTTAACTACAAGCTCAACAGTTAAATACAACGTACGTCTCTAAGCAAATAACAAAACCCTGACTCTCTAAGCTGCCCAGCTTCGAGACGTCCTCAGTCCAACTCT
>JAYMTN010003002.1:0-10382 GCA_036897425.1 Erodium trifolium
ACTAATTTTTAAAATAAAAAACTTAATATATATAATATATAAGTGAATTAATGAAAAAAAAAATTGGAGGCCACGCGTCAACGTGGGAGAAGCCCACGTCGGACACGCCGCGAAGCGCGGAGCCGCGAGGCGCGAGGCGTAATTCAGCCCCCCGCTTCGCGCCTCGCCCAACGGTGCAAGCGCCCCGAGCCCCGAGCCTCGAGCCCCTCTCCAAATCTCCTCCCACAACGCGCGAGGCGCGAAGCTTCAGCCCCTAGCCCCGCGCCCCGCTTGCAACGCTCCGGCATTGTACATGCTCTAAGATACCCATAGAAGGATAGTTATAGGGGAGCACGGAGCTATGAACTATTAGCCAAAAAACATGGGAAATGAGTAGTAAGAGTATGGTTTCAGAATACAGTAAAACAAGATGAGTTTTGTTTGTCTCAAGTTAGTACCTTCCGTCAATTTATTACCTCACAAAATCCCACTTTTTCCATCCACTACCCACTTCAAATTTATCACATTCTTCCTCCCAACATCGGCAACACACTCATCTTTCAAAACCTCAAAAATATTCAGAAAAAAAAACATAAAAAAATTAGATGGAAGGTATTAAATTGAGACAAACGAAACTCCATTGTAGCGAGACAAAAAAAAAAGATTAAGGTAGTGAAATTATGAAAATAAAATATAAAGCTTTTAGGATAGTGAGATGGAATTAACCCTACAAGAAACCTTCATTACTAAACCTGTAAACCCATAAAGGAGCCAACTTAACTTTTTCCCAACTTCAAAATACCAATCATTTATGTTACCAGCCAACCAAAATTGATTGAATGATACAATTGTGCTATTTTTTTTCTTATCAAGGTATTTTGGTATCAACCTTATTTATATAGAAGCAAGAGAGTATCCAAACATTTGTGATTCTTAAAGAGCTATTTAAGGATAATTTATCAAACAATTGTGGTCGAAAAAAACTCAACAGAAATTGGGAATAAATAAGGAATGAGGGCTTGAACCGGGTCACATGAACTATGTGCTTGACCAGTCGGACAAGCAAACTTTGATAATTGTGCTATTCTAATCTTACCAATCCATCAATTAACCTGCATTTGGCTTAGTTCTCCAGAAGACACCCATCAAAGCAAAACATTAAGACAAAGCTCACAAGAAAAAGGGAAAAAATGGGGTGACCCGATCACCCTCCATGCCCATAACGCGCTTCACCATGCCCTCTTAGAACCTTGCTAAACATCACATATAACACCAAGAGTTATTGGTGTAACACTATACCTCTTAACCAATCAAATACTTGGTTATTTTCTCTCTCTCCTCATTAACGTCCTTTTGCATTGCCGCTACCCCGAGTGCTTGGTGCAACAGTTTGTCTACTCCCACTAATCAAGATGATACACTAAGTGCTTCAAAGAGTTGTAGATTCTTAATTTGGGCCAACAAAATGCTTTAACCAAGTATAATAAGACTGGCGGGAGAATCGTGTGAAAGACCTCTTCCCCTAATTTTATTTGAAGGGTAATCCTCGTTTTTTTCTCTCCTCTTCCAAACATACGAAAATATTATTTTATCTTTCATTTACTTTCTTTAAACCCTTCAACTCCCAACACCAACAAAACCATTTCTCTTCATCTTCTTTCTCTCAACATGTCTCTCTTTCTCTTCGTCTTCCTACTCTTCAAACTTTTATCCTCTTTTTCTTACTTTTCCTACCTTCACCCGTCATCGTCCCGTTGAGTTCACCACGGAACCACCGTCACCGTCTCGTCGAGCTCGCCACGAAATCACGGTTGCTTCTTCCCTTAATTTTTTACTTTCTTCTTTTCTACGTCTAGTCTCGATCGAGACTGTTTGGTCGATCGACCCACGCAAAAGCGATGAACTTGGGTCGATCGGCCAAATAACCTTGTGGATCGACCATGGACGCTCGACCAAGTTATGACCGATCGACCCAAGTTCATCATTTTTGGTCGATCGACCAAGAACGATCAACCAAGTTTCATGGTCGATCGACCGGAGCGAGTTTACGTTTACGAGCGACGCCCCAATAGGGAAGAATTTACAAACATTATATCAGACACTTAGTTTGATCGAATCATTGAGTAACAAAAGTGTCGGATCTTATTCATGTGCGTGTTATGGATAGCAAAAATTATACATATTGGTTACATTCTCGATCACCTCAAAAACTAAGTGTAGCTTTCTGTGCAATCCAATAAACAAAAAAAGAACAGCATATACGAGCTCAAATCACAGCCCAAAACAATATACACACAGTTGAGTCAGTCACAATCATATCTTCTTCCCTAATCGATCCGTTCCAGGTTGTACTGCACCATCTCCTCCAGAGCCTGCCTGAACGAACTCTCCGGGAGGCATTGCAGGTTCCCTATCGCCAGGTCAGCTTTCTCCTTCGCCAGCTCACGCGCCCTCTCGATGCCCCCGCAGCTCTTGACAAGCTCTATGGCCTCTTCGAGCGACCCTGGCTCGCAGAACTCGGATTCAATTAGTTCTCTCAATCGTGGCTCTTTCTCCAGAGCGAAGATCACGGGCGCTGTCAGGTTTCCTTTGACCAGGTCGCTGCCAGCTGGCTTCCCGAGCTGCTCTGCTGATTGTGTGAAGTCCAGGATGTCGTCCACGACCTGGAAGGCTAGACCGAGGTTCTTACCGTATTCGTACATCTTCTGGCTGATGGTGCTGGCGACGCCACTGAATATGGAGGCGCTTTTGGAACTGGATGCGATGAGAGAGGCTGTTTTGTAGTAGCTCTTCATCAGGTACTCGTCGAGCCCGAGGTCACAGTCGAATAAACTCGATGCTTGCTTTATTTCTCCGCTTGCAAAATCTTTAATGACCTGCGATTCCACGAGGATTTATGACATGCATGCCTTTAGTACTATGTATAATTGACATTTTGTAAGTTGGTGTCTTTGTTATCAAACTATTGCGGGTCAATTTTACCTTTTAAATTTAAAATTACAAGGGTAAAATCGTCACTTTAGAATAAATTGACACGACTGCAACAAAATACAAGTTCAAAACCACAACCCGCAACAATTTGAAGATGTACTAACCTGTCAAAAATCGATAGTGCATAGTACTTTATTGCAACTATCCTTTTTTATATTTCCCTAGTTTTGGTAACAGTCATAATGGATCGAGAATGTTCTATGCTATATGCAAATATCAAGGGAGGCCGAGATATACCTGACTGATGAGCTTAATGACTTCGATATTTTCAAGGTTTGCGAGGTACCACGATGATTGTGCAAACATGAAGTCCCCAGCTAGTACCGCCACTCTTGTCCCGTACATTTGGTGAACAGTTTCTTTCCCTATAAGATTTGCAGAGCTCAATCACAACAGTCTAAAATAACTAAAATTTACCATATACTTCAAGTCCAATATCTAGTTATTCTCACAACGCCATATCAGTTCAAGCTCTATCAGTCTAATTAAGAACTTGCACTATCTGAAGTCTTACCTCTTCGCATATCACTGTCATCTAGAACATCATCATGTATCAAGCTAGCGGTGTGAATCATCTCAATGATCTCCGCCAGGCGCCTATGCTCCGTGGTAAGTTCCCTGGAATGAACTAGCAGAGGATGAAACTTCTATGTAAATTTGTAATCTAGCAAGAGCATATAAACGAGAAATGGAGGATTCGTACTTCAGACCAGCTACTTCTGCAGTGGCTCTTGACACCAGGAACACTAAAGCTGGCCTCATCCTCTTCCCACCAGCCCCAAAAATCTGATCAGCCGCGGACATGAGCACGGGGTTTTCTGCACCCACAATCTACCAGAACATCTTTATCGGAATCATGTTTGAAGATCAAACATTCAACTCATAATGGTTCAATAGGAAATACTTCAAATTCAGATGCCATAAAGGTAAAAATAGTAGATCATATATTTCTATAGCATCTTCAGAGTTGGTTCTAGATAAACCCAATAGGGATTAGCAATTAGCAATATCTACTTCTACAATATCTTGAGGATTTGAAGGTAAGGAACTGGTTCTATAGTGTAACTGCAACAAGTTCAAAACTTTGATCACAGGCTTTCCATATCCAATACTAAGTGAATTGTCTACAGACAGATGAATAATATCCAATACTACGCTATGATTTTCAAAAAGAAAACTCACAGAGCGGAGATTTTGGTTCAATGTCAAGAGGTCATCAGCAACCACTTCAAATAAATTTGAAAGAGATATTCTTGACCCTTCCTTCAAATCCATCACTTTCGGAGGACCTTGAGCTATGCCTGCTTCAGTTCCACAAGAGACCAAAACCAACTTATGTAAGTGATTGATCTGAACAATCAGCACAAGACCTCATACTGGCCCCTAAACCAATAGTTCCTAAATAGTTAATAATTAAAAAACACAAAAAAAAAAGGAACTTTTTGATAACCCACTAAGTAAAACTCATTTGGGGACAAACCCACCAAGGATCAGAACTCAAGTCAAACTATAAAATCTAGCTGAAGAAGATGCTACTTATCAATTTCATTCATAATGCATTGAACTAAGGGGAAAATATACCATTAAGCATAGCATCTGGAGTTGCTGTCGAAAAAACTCTCGCCGGACTCAAGTCCCGGCGGCAAAAAACCAACTTCCGAACACCACCCCCTCTCAAAGCTCCGATTCCACAGCTCCTCGCCGTGGACCGCTCATACGATGTATTAGAAGAGCACCCACAAGCCACCAAATAATCAAGCTTGTGGCATGTCATTGACATCATTCTCAGCACCAAAAAAAGAAAAGGAAGCAAATTTTCACCAAACCCAGATGCAAAACAAGCTCAAATTCTCATACGAGGAACACCCACGAACCCGAAATCAAACAAAACCCAGAAACTGAAGTGAGGAACCAAAAACACAGTCAAAATTCCAATTGGGTATTTTGGGGTCGAAATGGTTTTGATTTTGCACCTCAGGGAGGAGAAATGCTAGTGGAGGGAATTAGCTGATGAATGATGCTATTGAGTGGATCCAAAAAGCCCACATAAGACGTTGCTTTTGGAGTTTTGTTCGCCTCTTCGCTACCAGTAGAACTCAGAGAGATAGAGAGAGAGAGTCTCTGTTTTATAATGCAATGGAGAACCAGAAACCACCTTATCTTTGAGTCTATAAATTTTGTCTTACAAATTGGCGGTCGAACGCTAGCCAGCCATGCGAATTGGGGTTTTGATTTTGCAGTAAAGTTATATTAAACATTACCCATTTAATTATAATCACTCAAAAATAATCTGTAATAAATCTAATCTAAGCACCTATAGTTTATCTTACAAGTTACATGTAATTTATGGATACTTCAATACGTACGTCATCAATATTAAGGTAGTCTATAAATATTTGTAGCTTCAGAGACAATTTAGGGCCTTAAACCACTTGGATTAAATCATGGTCACAAGATAATTGTATATACTTATCATAATTATTTACAGAACTCTTCTGATGATATGAACAAATCATGTGGCTTCTATAATGCAATGTCAACGTATTCGGTGAGGCTTTGCCGTTTGGAGTAAGTAAAGCAACGTGGCCTGATTGCTAGCTTCAAACATCAACAAAAAATATATATTTCTAGGTGTGATCAATAATTATACAATAGAAAATGAATTAGAATATTAGATTGTGCTCACGATTCAAAATCTCGAGACAACAACATTTCTATTATAAAATGACTTGTAGAGCATTGTCCATATCCTGCACTGCACCTCCTAGTTTTGTACAAAGCCTCCTCATCTTTTGCTCACATTGCTGCCGGAGAAAGATTAGCACATGGCTGTGGCACGCCCCGCGCTGTCTGAAACAGGAAGCAGAATGCTGAGACAAGCACATGCAAGAGAGTCAGATAATAGCAAGCCTCTGTTAGCATTACCTGCTTCAGTTTAAGCCTCAATTAAGCTTTGCTGGAATTGCTTCATGGTTTCATCCATCTTTAAGCAATTCCCAGATGGCAATGGCAATCAAGAACATGATCCAAGAAAGTACTAAAAACCCAAATCAATAGATTTACAAACAAGGTACAAAAAGGGAAAGTCATGGTCAAAGATCTGATCTTTCTAAGGTATTTTGATCAGATCAGTAATCACTGAATCATGGTATGAGAAAGGATAAGATACCTGAAATGAAGTAGAAGAAGATTATGAATAGAGGAAGAGGAACCAGTTCTTTAGCCATTGTGATTGTACAGTGAGTGAGAGAGTGCCAGGTATGGGGTAGGGACTTGATTGACTGTTCTTGGTTGTTTTTACGATGAAGAATGGCTTAAAGGTTGATCTATTCTTTGGTTTGCTTCACAAGACAATGCACTAATATTTTTCACAAAGAAACTGTCTATCAAGTCTAGATAATGTCTCATTACCGATTAACTCATACACTTCCATGACTAATTGAATACATAGCCCTTAAGTAGCAATAGTGTATTAAGAGAACTAAAACAAGTACCTTGGATTTTAACACCATCACCAATAATCCTTGCAAGAGCAGACCCCATCTTTGAAATGGTGGAACCTCTTGGCATCGCGCATAATGAGTTCTCTTCCAACAATCTTTGAAATGATCTTCAGTGCATTGTGACAATCGACACAAACGCGAAGATTCTTGATCACACGAATAGGCGAGCGTGCAGGGCTGCTAAGGAGACCATAGGAAGCAGCAAGCCTCTCACTGTGAGAAAGAAGCGCTTCCTCTTTGCTTTCCTGGTCTATATCATGTAACACAAACCTAGTCTGTGGCACATAACCAGCCTCTTTCATTTGTTCCTTCAGACATCTCAGCTGTGCATAGATCTTATCACTCTGAGGATCAGATTTGTCACCTGCTCGGTATTCATGGATCCTGCTTCTCACTTCCATAATATTTTCAGCTGCCAATTTCTTCTTCTCTTTTTCTCTCACAAGGTCTGACGCTTTCACTGGTACAAGCCCTGCCATTGATTGCTTATCTAAGCGTGGGGGATCAGACTGGTTGATAATCTCAGCACAACGATCACCAAGCTCCACATGCCCATGAACTCTGCAGAGATTCATCAAGGTTTCCCACACATCATTACTTGGCTCCAAAGGCATCTTTTCAATGAACTCTAATGCTTCATCAATATACCCTAAGCTTCCTAACATGTCTACCATACTCACATAGTGTTGCATACCCGGGGTCACACCAAATTCTTTACTCATTGATTCAAAGTGCAACATCCCCTCAATAATGTCACCTACAACAGTGCATGCTGAGAAAAGTGAGATAAACATCTGATCATCTGGTTTGAGTCCTGTTTTCTTGAACTCCATGTACAGATCAATTGCATCCTCCCCAAGGCCATTCTTTGCAAGCCCTTTTATCATGATATTCCAAGATGTTAGATTGTGCTCTGGCATCTGTTTGAACACCATGGTTGCATCATCCATAGAACCACATTTTGAGTACATTTCTAAGATTTTGTTATAGGTACTGGGTTCGATTTGGGGCGATGATCTTATAATGTACTTGTGAACAGCTTTAGCTTCTTGCAGACTTTTGGCATCCCCACATGCTTCCAACAGTTGTACACATATAACCAAATCCACGGGAATAGATTGTTTTTCTAGCAACCCCAAAATTTCAACAGCTTGATTTATTTTCCCCTCCTTGCAAAAACCATCCAGCTCCTCAAGGCTACCTTGGTAAGAGATAGCTTCAGTTGACTCAATAAACTCCCCTTCAGGTCTAGTATGACTCGACATGTGAGAACTCAAATTTCTATTTGGCAAGACATTTGAATGTTGTTGATATTCTTCAATGTTACGGTTTTGCTGATATTGTCCGGAATTTGGGCTCTGATGATTTCGGTACTCACCCACATTAGAGCTCTGCCAATCTTGTCCAAGGCTGTGAGCATAATTTCCATTTAGGCTTTCACGGGATTTCGAGATATATTGAGAATTAAACCCATCACTATTCTGCCTCACTTGTGCACGGCCCTCATGAAGAGCTTCATATTGGTTATGCATATGTCCATTTCCACTATTGGCCCTGTTCCAATGATGCTGCACAACCCCTGAGTTCTGCTGAAACTCCCTGTTATTATTTCCAAAATGTTCACTAAAACTTCCATGTCCCGAGGCAACATCAAAATTCGTAGTCTGATCAACTGGTCTCCCAGAGAAAACACTTCTAGGTCTTTCTCTATAGTTTTCATTAGGATTCGATATAAGTGAATCCTCAAAAGAGCTTCCTCCATAACGTCCTTTCGTGTCTACCCTCAAAGGGTCATCTGGTATTTGTCTACTCAGGTTTCCCTGAAAATATACTGGGTTTTGGCCATCATAATAATAGCCACTTGGATTTTGACGATTTTCCAATGAGTTTTCAGCTCTATGGTCGGTTGATCTTCCCAGATATAAAGCTTCAGTAGCAGAGCTATGATTTCTCAACAAGGGTAGGATCCTGATACGTTCTGGTGTGTTGAGAGCAGAACATACCTTGGATATACAATTGAGAACATACACCTTCTTTTTTGACATCTGACTCTATTGTTCTGATTTATTGCATAAACCAATACACACCTATAAACCACATATTTGGCGAGGAAAAAAACATAGCAAATCAGTATACCAAAAAGAATGACAACACAGAGCTTGCATATTTATTGTTATTACATATTTATCAACAACCTCACGGGAGAGCACAAAACTTACAAGAACACAAACTAATAGCCAATCAATATACACATCAAATTACCAGGCTTGCATCAAAATCAAATCAAGAAATAGAACTCAGACTAACATAGCAAATTGGTTTACCAGATAGAATAACAACACCATACATTCATACTTATCATTGATGCACATTTATCAATACCTTTACCAGAGAGCGCAAAATGCACAAGAACTCAAACTACCACAAGTGCGACAAATTACAGAACTTGCATCAAATCAAGCAATAGAATTCATACAAATAAACACTCCCCAAAAGATGAAATTATGTAAGAACACACTTCAATCCCAAATGAATTAGCATAAACAAGTTCCTAATTTTCTTCCTGACCCAGTAGCAAATTTGAGAAATTTTCCATGCTAACCTAGTTTCTAGAGCATTATCCAGCTAATAAACTACAAATTTAACATCAATTTCACAAACAGGTTGATAGAAAATCAGACAAAGGAAGAGGCAGGATCAGTGAGACATTGCCCAAATGAGAACAAGAGAGTGAGCGACTGTTAGTGTGAAAGGGAGAGAATAAGAACAAAAATATGAAAGAGAGCCCGAGAGAAACGTAACGAGAAGTGTACCTTAGATCAGAACTTAGACGGTGGCCGGCGGCGCTGCCTTTTCCCTCCCGGCGAATGTGCGGTTTGAGGAGGACGATCGTCTGCGCGATACCAACCTAATTGGTTTTGTTGATGTGCTCGCGGGCGTTCTACTTAGGCTTCATTCACCAAAATCCAAAATTGTAAATTTGTGGGTTTTAGTCATACAGCCCAAATATGTTTAATTGGGCTCTGTAAATATGCAGCCCAGTCCAGGACCTTTACGCCATCGTAAAACGTTATAAATTTGGTCTTATATTCGGTTTTTCTCCTAATTAGTCTCAAAATATAACAACACTTAGTGTCTTGATTTTTTTTAACGCAAGAGAGACGATTTACAAAGCTGAAAATTGGAAACGGACTAAACATAGAGTTCGAACATCACAGGACTAAAAGCGTCTGATTTGCATGGAACCTAAGAAGTGGTTGTGCACAACTGGACTGGATACTCCCCTATAAAACCAGCGGTCATCACCCTCATTCCGATGATCTGCAAGGGACCCAAAAATATGTAAGTGTTGACTCCCAATAAAGTAGGGGAGTATCAAGTTAGTACTCGGTAGTCCCATATCGCCACCCTATGGGCGGTGAGAAGGTGGTACATGAGGACCCCTCACCTACCCCCAGCTACTCATTGGATAAGGCGTGGGTGTGTACCACCCCTCGCCATAACCCTGACGTTCTCGATGGTTTATGTAGCACCCATCGGAATCAACGTCCTCTAAACCTCTGATCAAGTCCTCTGTTGTACCCTGTTGGTCAACCTCCATCTTTATCGATCATGTGCCCTACCGGGTAGTGTTGGTTATGATGGTGGCTATTAAGGCAAGTCTTCTTCCTAAATCGAGCAGGGAGTCGGACAATGCGCCACGCCCCACGTACTCCCACAACGAACCATCGACGAAGGCAGTCAATCTTGCGCCGCCATAGGAGGTGAGCCAGGTAAGTCCCCTGGAGCCCTTAAACCGTCTGAGTCCCGACCACCTAACAACCCGTGTTCCAGAGTTTCGTGATCTCTCGATGATGGGAGGTCCCTGCGCAAAAACCGAACGACCTGGAAAGGGACCCTCCCTCTTCG
>JAYMTN010003003.1:0-10381 GCA_036897425.1 Erodium trifolium
TAAGAGCAACAAATGCAGTTGCATCTGCACGTGCGTGGGACCGATAGGAATAGGATAGTTGGGACTCATCCTTTCGGCCTGTTGCATTCCAAGAAGGATCGCAACTTTGAGGTTAAAAGATAGTTTCGGTGCTTCGGTGACAATCTTGTGCCGTACTTAGAACATGTGCAACTCATCGGCCTCGATGGTGATTCGCAACTTACGACCCGTTATTTAGTAGGTCGGCATGCAAGTCGTGTGTTGTAGAATGCGTTTATTGCGGTGTCGACTTACTAAATAGCGGGTCGGCGTCGCGGTGTGCGGTCCATGATCCGCTTTAGCGGGTCGTTAGTTCGCGCATCGCGAGTTGCACGCCAACCTCGCCAACCTCTCCGGTGATGACACGTGGCTAATTCGATTGGAAAAAAATCTGATTGTTGAGCAACGGTCGGTAACGGGTATCTATTAAAAATATATATCATATTTTAACCTAAAAATCCATCTATAAATATTCTCCATCTCATTCATCAAACCACCATCATTTCTCTCAACTTTCTCTTTGAAAATCTAAAATTTCTTTCACAAATTCTAGTACAAAATATCCGACGACGAGTGTCCATCTATGGAGGAGTTGAAAGCCAACATTCGTGCAGTAGAACAACGACATTAGCGAAGGGTTGACAAAATGATAGACAGAGCGATGCCAAAGATCAACGCAATGAGGCAAAGAATCGAACGTGGGGAACCTCCCCGACGAGAGATTAACAGAGGTCGTCTCGAAGCCTACAACCGACTGATGCAGGATTATTTTGTCGAGCACCCCACGTATGGGCCCGATATGTTTAGGCGTCGACTCCGTATATGTCGACCACTTTTTCAACGGGTGATAGAAAAGGTAGCGGAGCATGACGATTACTTCGTTCAAAAGCGGGATGCTATCAGACACTTGGGCTTATCAACGCAACAAAAGTGCACCGCCGCGATATGAATGCTTGTGTATGGTGCTCGGCCAATTCGCTGGACGAATCCCTACAACTTGGGGTAAGTACCATGCTCGAATGTGTATGTCGGTTTTGCACGGCTGTTGTGCAGGTATTCGGGCCTGAGTACGAACGTAAACCAATACCAGAGGACTTGACCCGATTACTCGAAGCGTGGTACAACTAAGGGTTCACCGGCATGATTGGGAGTCTTGATTGCATGCATTAGGAGTGGAAGAATTGTCCAACCGCATTGCAATGAGCCTTTGATCGGGGAGATCACCATGTGGATCCAACCGTTATGATGGAAGCTATAACGTCCCGTGATTTGTGGATCTGACATTCATTTTTTGGGATGTTTGGCTCGAACATGATTGTAGAGGACGAACACGACCGATACGAAGCAGGGGACGATGACTTGTATTTCGACGCCCCTCCGGAAATATCAGATTGGACACCACCGGAACGATGACACTAGGGAGGGCCCTAGGCCTATCATCAACGCTTGGCTGCTCAACTTAGTGTGACAAATGATTTGACCCACCAACAACTTCAAAATGACCTTATTGAGCACGTTTGGGATCAGTTTGGAGCGAATTACCATTCCAACAACGAGTGAGAAAGCTTTATATTTGTAACAATTATAAGGTCATGGAATCCATAAATCCAAACATATACCGATACCATGAATTAAATTCGAAGGTCATGAAATCCATAAATCCAAAACAAGCATTCATGAAAACCCCATAAACATGAAATGTAGATAGAGTAGGAAGAATTTCATTAATATTGGATTGAAAAACATAATAAAAAACTAGCTCTATATGATTTCTCATATTCCTCCAACTTTTCGAAGCTTCAACACATGGAAATGGAGAGAAAGAAGAAGATGTGAGCCTTCATGATGCTTCAATTCCTTGCTCCTCAGTGGTAAAGAGGGCTCCCTTTGGATGGTAGTGGCTCCTCTTTGCTGAAACCCTTTAAATTTTCGGACCCCATATGGAAACACCTAACAAAAAACATTATTTTCGATTTTAGAGGCATGTATGCAGCTCCACAACATGGAGTTGAGACTCCATAGTGTGAAGTCCTTCTCCACCAGTGGAAGGTCACGGTGTGATCTCTCTGGAATTTGAATGGAAAATTTATAACGATTGACCCAACAACTTGAAGCTGGAGGATCACAAAATAAAATAAATAAAAACTAACAAAAAATGGCATTCTTAGGGCGAAATACACTAAGTTGTGTGCATATGAATGCAAACAGACGCTACACGATATGCTCTTATCAACTCCTCCTTAGACATGTTCAATTCTCCCTAACAACTGAATACCACTTCGAATTCGCAACAGAGGTGCCTAATCGACAACATTGAGATGTAGGACAATAAGCATAATTTCTCCCTTATGAGAGGGTGCCACACTTGAACTACTTGGACGTCAATCTTAAGGTGTTGGGCGACAATAATTTTCACTAAGTGATTGGTCGACGATCAACTAAAAATGTTGACCTTTTGACTTATTCTTTGTTTTTTACTAACTTTTTATCCAAATTGAACAAAATAATAGAAAAAAAAAACATGTGCTATCACTTACTAAAGTTTGCATATTTTGTCCACATCCATAGTCAAGCATACTCTCATTGTAAGTTTTTATTTTTTTTAAATATCATAAAGTATATGATCATTATTTTTTATGGTCCAAGTTGTCAACATGTATTATTTTTGGACAAACCTCTTCATTTCTTAACTGTTAATAGAAGTTAGAAATATAAGTATTAATATTTGCTTTGGTTCCCAAGTCTACACATATAGACAATTTCTATCACGTACTCATACATAGTCAAAAGTGAGAAATAAGGGTGTGCAAAGATATGAAAGACAAGTGATCCTAATTCTGCTTTTAGTGATTATACCGTATATTGTATGATCACATGTTTTCAGTGCTTATACCCATTACAAGCGTATAATCCATTGGAGGTTGGACTTGGAGGAACTGGACAAAAAACAAAACGTCCAAACAACTGGGTGAATCATCCATAACACGACGACCTCTACCAATCCGGGGAGCGACACCCAACGACTACTTCTCAAATCGGGTGAATCGTCCCTAGTGCGGGTGCTTCTCCTAACCTCATATATAAGAAAACGTCATCATCCCGATTAATTGGATTCGAGATATGTCAGCACAAAATCATCTTTCCACCCCGGCATGCGCGAGGGAGCAGAGCAATCTAAATCTATCTAAATTGTACTGTAATGCCAAAACCAATAGAGCAACCATTGGAACTCTCAACGGCCATGTCCACTAAAACGATGGCCCATATATAGCTCCCGACCTTTTATTAGCCAGACAAGCCAGCAAGCCCCACTACACCATTTCGTGTGACTGTCCTTTTCCATGGACCCAACAAACACAGTATTGTATTGGTAGTTACCTCTCACCCCTCCGAATATTCCAACGTCCTCAAAACGAACCTACCCCGACCACGTGTTTCTCCACCACCCGTTACGTATCCTTTCACGCCCTTTCCTCGCGTGACATCCACGCGCACCCCCTAAAACATTCCTGCGTCTCTCCACGACCCACCAGCTCGCCTGGGCCCGGCAGCCCAAAACTTTACCCTCCCCTGATCGCCGAATCAATCTGACGGCGACATATCTGCCACGTGTCATTTTAAACATCAAATATTTGACGGTAAAAAGAGGTTCTATATACACTGATAAAGGGCTGGAGTTGATAAATCGCAGAGCGTATTTTTCTGAGGTCAAGCTGCGACGCGCCACAACTGCTTCTAAAGCTTGGACTCATTTTCGAATCTTCCGTCGAATCGAGCCAAACCTAACAGCAAAGCACTCATCTTCGTCAGCATCTTGTTTCTCTGAAACGAATCTCTGTCTCGTTTTCGATTTTCTCCATTTTCGTAGTTCCAGAGATCATTCTCAGGTTCAGCAGCGAAGATGCATGCGAATCACTTGCTGCTCGAAGAGCCTATAAGGATGGCTTCGATTCTCGAGTCATCGAAGGCTGTAAGTACTCATTGCTCACTGTTTTCAACTGTATCGTACGGATCTGCCGGTGAAATTCGGCCGGGAGGTGTTGTCCGGTAGCATTTCTGCGAATCAGTTGCCTGATTGCTTGAATCTGATTTTTCGTTGATGGCAGAATTTCTTTCCGGCAATGACGAAGATCGTGGGGACGCTTGGTCCGAGGTCTCGATCTGTTGAAGTTATTTCCGGCTGCCTCAAGGCCGGAATGTCTGGTAGGTCCTTTTTGGCGCTTGAAGTTGATTGATAGGTTAGTGTTGATGGAGTCTGAAGCTTTTGGTTGCTTTTTCTGTTCCTGCTTATTGTGTAGTGGCTAGATTTGATTTTTCGTGGGGCGAGCCTGAATATCACCAGGAGACTTTGGTAGCTTTGAAGGCGGCTGTCAAGAGCACCAAGAAACTCTGCGCTGTATGTTTTGATTACATTTCTTACAGTTTTGTATTTATTATTTATGCCAATTTCTTGCTGATTACATTTATGCCAATTTCTTGCAGTTTTGTATGTTTTGATTACATTTCTTGCTGATTATCGTTTGTTTAGATTTTTCCTGTTAATATTTTGGCGCTTAGCTGCTGATTCATGTTTTTATGTTCTGCTAACTCGCAATCTGTTTGGTTGAGTCTCAAAATCATCATTGTTGGGAAACATAGACATGTGTCTTTGCTTGTGTTCCTGTTTTGTCTGTCTTCTTTTTGTTTTAATTTTGTTTTCACTGTTAGGGGAACTTGGAAGTTGAAAATCACCCCAAGTTATGTTTTGATAATTTGGTGTGCATTATGACTGCTATATCAAAAATATGTTTTGATAATTTGGTATACATTATGACTGCTATATCAAATCATTGATTGTGATTGACATGATGGGTCTTCTTTAGTAAATGCTTTTTTTTGTCAGGGCTAACTTCCTTTTTTTCTCCAGGTCATGCTAGACACAGTGGGTGCGGAGCTGCAGGTTTCTAACAAAACAGAGAAACCTATCTTACTGAAGGCAGATGGTTGTGTTGTTCTCACACCTGATCAAGGACAGGAAGCCTCTTCAGATCTGTTGCCAATCAACTTTGATGGACTGGCAAAGGTATGATAACCTTCGCTGCCTCTTTTTCCACATAGCGTGGTTCCTCATATATTATAATATTTGCTGGAAAAGTATAGCAACAATTACTTTTCATATATTATTGAACATTTGTACCTTGACAATGCATTGTAAAGGGTATAATTTTTGTCGTAGAAAACTAAATAGTCCTGGCTTTGAGAAAAGCTTTCCATTAGTATTTACTTTGCCCTTGAAATGAATGGAAGTAGTCTTTGGTCTTCATATTGAGAATCATGCTACGGAATGCACATCGGAATTGCTAAATCTGATTAGGTACTGTTAGTAGTTATCATTAACAATCTCACATTTGTTATGACTTATTGGTCATACTAGTTAATTTTCCTGAAAGTTTGGGATGCGAATTTCACGATTAATGCTCATAGAAAGAATGATAGTATTAAAATCCTTGCTATCCCGGAAGCATTCAATAGAATTTTTTGAATGGATGTTACGGCATGCATGATTGAGCTCACACACAATGTCAATGTGTGGTTTTGGCTTACGGACTTATCATACTCAAAACTATGATTGCCAATCTACTGTATGAATATAAAAAGTTATTTTTAATATACTATTGCAATATCTATGACAAACCTGACTTTGAATTTGGTTATGTAGTCAGTAAAGCCTGGAGACACAATTTTTGTTGGTCAGTACCTTTTCACTGGAAGTGAATCTACTTCTGTATGGCTTGAGGTCAGTTGAAGGACATCTGTAGTTCATTTTTTTCTTTGGTTGATTTCCTTTGATGTGGTATGTATAATACTGTTTTCATCTCTTCTTTTGAAAGTGAATATTTTGTTACTGGAATTGAGTAGGTTGCTGAATTGAAAGGGCAAGATGTTGTTTGTGTCGTAAAGAATTCTGCCACACTCTCTGGAGCATTATTCACAATGCATTGCTCTCAAGTTCATATTGATATGCCAACCCTTACTGAAAAGGACAAGGAGGTACCTATAAATCATATATTTTAACAGGATATTTTTCGCTGCAACTGTACTTGTTTGTTTTTCTTGCAAAATTGCCTCCTTGGTGCGCTTTATTATGATTTTTTGTGTGTTTGCTAATATGTCTGCTCACATCAGGTCATAAGTACTTGGGGAGTTCAGAATAAGATTGACTTCCTCTCATTGTCATACACCAGGCACGCAGGAGATGTTCGCCAAGTATGGATCATTCTTGTTCTATTGTTCTGACAACGGTTTTGACGTTCTTAGCATTATGTTTGTTCATCAACGTATACTTACAGGATCAGTTGTGCTATATTGCAGGCACGCGAGTTTCTGTGTAAGTTAGGTGACCTCAGCCAGACACAAATTTTTGCAAAAATTGAAAATGTAGAGGTAAGTTTTGCATGGTATTTTTTTACTCAACTTTCATTCAAGATTTTATTTCTATTTTCAATGATGCTCTCTTTGATAACTGAGCCTACACATTTTCTTCTCAGGGGTTAAACCATTTTGATGAGATCCTTCAAGAAGCAGATGGTATTATCCTTTCCCGTGGAAACTTGGGCATTGATCTACCACCTGAAAAGGTCGGTTCCCTGATTTAATAAAGTACATTTCTAGTAGCATATGCAGACCCAAATAAGTTATATATTGCTTTACCTCAGATTCAAATATGTTTGCTCTTATGCAAGCGTTATTTGTTTATCTGTATAGTTTACGTTTTCCCCTTTTAAATCAAGCATGAAGAACTAGCTTAATAACTGTAAGCATGAAGCTAGGCAAAACTTTCAAGTTTTTCAAGATACATCTTGCTGCTTAATTATAAGTATGGGCTTTTGCAGGTGTTCTTATTTCAAAAAGCTGCTGTATACAAGTGCAACATGGCTGGAAAGCCTTCAGTGGTTACTCGTGTTGTAGACAGTATGACCGATAACTTGAGGCCAACTCGTGCTGAAGCAACAGATGTTGCCAACGCCGTGTTGGACGGTACATTACTATATTAATGAATCGGCTGCTGCTTGAGGCCCTTCTTATAAAATCAGTGGTTTTCTTATGTTGTTGATTACTTTTAATGAGTGATTATAACATCATGTTCTTAAACTGATGCAGGATGTGATGCAATTCTTCTTGGTGCTGAGACCTTGCGAGGGTTGTACCCTGTTGAAACTATTTCTATCGTTGGTAAAATTTGTGCTGAGGTAATTTATAGTTATTATAAATACCTACATATAGCTGGCCCCAACTTGGTATGGGATAGGGCTCGGTACCAAATATATGCATGCACATGGAACATTTTGTGTGTATGTATTTGATGCATATTCATATTACATCAATCTTATGAGATCTCTCGTACCATTTCACGGACAACTGCATTTTATAAAGTTTGTAGTTGATTCTATGCTGGATATTGGATCCAATAGTAGATCAGGGTAGAGGTGGTAACCCATTGAAATTTGGGCATGTTGTTTTGGTTCAGACCTTGTTTGTGCAAATTTCTTATTCTGTAGCCTCAGTTTAAACTTTGTTGGTTACATCAAGGTACTTAATGTATTTCATTCTGGCTTCAATAAGCTTCACACTTTGTGAAAATCATACCGGTTTCAATGTTAGTGGTAATTGATAGTCGATACTATGTGGAGTTATCTTGAACTGGAGTTGTTTCAACTTCAAAATGTATCAAGAAATAAGTAAATGGTCTAGAAGTGTTATTACACTTCTCTGACACTCTAGAATTGGTAAAAATACTTGTTATCGGATTGAAGTGATGGAAAGGCGCAGAACCTCAAATATATAATGCTGTTTAGTTTACTTCTATATGTCTCTTATTGTCTTGCTTGAGGCAAAAGCACTTACTGATGGTCTGCACTATCTAAATTCAACGTAGGCTGAGAAGGTTTTTAACCAAGATCTGTATTTCAAGAAGACGGTGAAATATGTTGGAGAACCAATGTCCCATTTGGAATCTATTGCTTCCTCGGCGGTAACTATTTGATTTATTACTTTTTAGCTACTTAGGATTTAGTTTGCTATCAAAATTATTTATTCTTTTGCGTTGAAACAGTTATATGGCATATGATTAGATGTGACACTCGCTAATAATAGTTTCCTCTTGTCCAGGTACGCGCTGCCATTAAGGTCAAGGCATCTGTTATCATCTGTTTCACTTCATCTGGAAGGGCTGCAAGGTAGTCTAGAGAAATATTATCCCTCCATCCCAAAAGAAGTATCTCTTTGGAAGAATTGAAAACTGAAAATTTAGTGCTCGACTTTCCATTTGATATCCTCATGTCCCCAACATTTAAGTTGTTATATCTGTTGTATGTGGTATAAATAACATAGTAATCTATGGCATTTGGAAAGGAGAGGGCATCTAAATAGTCACCATATGTCATTGGCTACCCATGGCATCTTGGAAAACATGTTATTTTCTTATTCTTTATACCATGCATGCAGAGTTGGCATTGAGAATCTGATCAATATTGCTAACTACATTACATATGTTTGCAGATTGATCGCTAAGTATAGGCCGACCATGCCAGTTTTATCTGTTGTTATCCCACGTCTTAAGACAAATCAACTGAAGTGGAGTTTCAGTGGGGCTTTTGAGGTGTGCCCTTGACCCTTACAATATTTTATATATTATAATAAACTCGTTTCTCAGTTTTGCAAACAGCAGTACTTGAAGAAAATTAAGTACAAATAGAGGAAACAAGTACATTCCTTAAAATTCTGGCTTGGAGGATATTAGATAGATATATATTAATTTATTGAATAATTAATAGAACAGATAAATGGCACGGAGATTAATGTGTTGCCTTCTCCAACTTGAATGCTTCAGTAGTACTTATGAGTCCAGTTCTATTCAAGTTTAGTTTGATATTTCTTATTACCAACCCTGGTTTCCAATTCTCCCTACGTAATTGGAGCAATAGTAATTTTAGTGAAAAAGTTCATATTCACAACTTATCTTTTTTCCTTGACAATTATCTTACAACATTGTGATTTATAACTCAATACTTCCTCCATTATATACTTTGTACTATCAGCTTTAATCATCGAAACTAATGGGTCTTTGTTCTTTTTCTCTTTGTTTGTCAGGCAAGGCAATCACTTATCGTCCGAGGTCTCTTCCCCATGCTTGCAGATCCTAGACATCCTGTAAGTTTTCAATTCAATTTGTTGTCATAATCTTTGTAATTTGTGGATCATAAGTCCTTCTGCCACACATACCAGGTGAATTGACAACTATTTAGTGTTAGGGGAAATTATGTTTTACTACCTTGTGTTATACACAATTTGCAGTTTACTACCTTAATTGTTAATAATTGCTTGCTACTTTTCTCCAACTCATTCCCTCTGTTCCCGGGTTCAATAAAATGTATTCTTCGCCGCTTTATCTCTAATGTATGACATTCTTATATTTCTCAGGCCGAGTCTTCAAATGGAACAAATGAATCAGTTCTGAAGGTAGCTCTTGATCATGGAAAGGCCGCTGGAGTTGTGAAGTCTCATGATAGGGTGGTGATTTGCCAGAAGGTCGGGGATGCGTCTGTGGTCAAAATTATTGAGCTTGAAGACTAGAAGAGCAAAGATGTTTGGGTTAATTCCTTTTTGTACCCCTTATCTATTGGTAACGTACCTTTTGTACCTCTACGTTTTATAACGTTCAAAAACAGTCATTCCGTTTGGGTAACCGTCATCTGTTAGTTTTTTAACGAAATGACTGTTTTACCCCTCTATTCAAATAAACAACAATTTTGCTATTCAAAATAAATTTAAATTAATTAATGAATTTAAACTAATATTAGTTTACTTACCCAATTTTAAAATTAATTCAAAACTACCCTTAACCCTTAATTAAAACTTAATTTGTTTTCTTCTTTTGTTCAAACCTTCACTTACCGTGTCTGCTCAATGAATCAAAAAATTCCAAACATCCCCGACACAAACCGTGCCTATTTGTTTACAGCAATCCAAAATTTTGTTTACAAATCTTCTCTGAAACCAGAACTCACAACAATGACACAAGCATTTTAGTCAAACAATTTACAAAAAAAAATTACTTTTTGCAACATTAACCAAACATCCCACAAACACGAAGACATCCAAAACAATTTAGGATCTTCCTCACTTTCACGACCTCTTCGGCCACACCCAGACCTTCTCCTCTCAGATCTCCATCTCCGACCACCTCCGCGACCTTCAGTTGCTCCTCGGCGAATCAACGAAAGACGAAGCACAAATTATAACAACAGAAGCGAAACCCAAAAGACCCATTTGATGAACAACAAATTACATGAACACGAATCCAGATCTGATTTTATTTCAACAA
>JAYMTN010003004.1:0-10379 GCA_036897425.1 Erodium trifolium
GTTGTCCCAGAAAACCTGAGGAAGTTCTCGAGTTCTTCTTTCTACCCTGGCAATTCAGGACTGCATTTTCCTAATGGTCCTCCTGGATCAGAGAATCAACCAGAAGAGAATTCCAAGGGGAAACATATCAGAACCATTGTCAAAGTGTTAATAATAGTGGCATGTGCTGTTGCCTTGGTCATGCTCATTCTCCTTGTTCTCTTCATCTTTTACATGAGAAAGTCAAGGAGGCAACGTGCAGATCATGTAACAAATAAGAACATCCGCATGCAGAACCCACCTAATCTCTCAGCAACTAGTGGAACAGAAAGTGGCAGTGCTGTCGTTGTTTCAGCGGAGGATCTTGTTACTGCTCGTAAAGGATCTTCGTCTGGGATGATCAGCCCCGATGAGAAAAAGGCAGCAGTGACTGACTTTTCTCCATCAAAGAACAGCCATTTCTCTTGGTCTCCAGAGTCTGGGGATTCATTCGCTGCTGAAAACCTTGCTAGGCTGGATGTTAGATCACCGGATCGTTTGGTTGGTGAGCTTCATTTTCTTGATGATACCATCACATTGACTCCTGAGGAGCTGTCTAGGGCCCCAGCTGAAGTGTTGGGGAGGAGCAGCCATGGGACTTCTTACAGGGCAACACTGGATAATGGGTTGTTCTTGACTGTAAAATGGCTAAGAGAAGGGGTGGCAAAGCAGAGAAAGGAGTTCGGTAAAGAAGCTAAAAAGTTTACAAATATCAGGCACCCAAATGTGGTGGGGCTGAGAGGATACTATTGGGGTCCTACCCAGCATGAGAAGCTTATTCTTTCTGATTATATTTCGCCTGGAAGTCTTGCAAGCTTTCTTTATGGTAACTTCTAGCCTTTATCTTCTTTCATACTGGCACAGCCATTTATTTGAACTAACACACACACACAAGATATTCCTTATTTTGAACATGATGCGAGATATCATGCCAATAAAATAGACTAATTGTATTCATTTTTAATGTTTATTTGTATTTTCAGACCGTCCAGGAAGAAAAGGACCTCCCCTGACTTGGGCTCAGAGGCTCAAAATAGCAGTAGATGTTGCTCGAGGCCTGAACTATTTGCATTTTGACCGTGCTGTTCCTCATGGTAACCTAAAAGCTACAAACATACTGTTAGATGGGCCTGATCTGAATGCCCGTGTTGCTGATTATTGCCTCCACCGGCTGATGACCCAAGCTGGCACCATTGAACAAATTCTTGATGCTGGGGTGTTGGGGTATCGCGCACCTGAGCTGGCTTCGTCCAAAAAGCCACTACCTTCCTTCAAGTCTGATGTGTATGCCTTTGGGGTGATATTGTTAGAACTGTTAACGGGTAGGCGTGCAGGTGATGTTATATCTGGGGAAGATGGAGGGGTGGACTTGACAGATTGGGTTCGGCTGAGGACTTCAGAAAGCTTTGACCCTGCATTGGTGCCGGAAATGGAGATGCCTGCAGCTGAAAAGGGAATGAAAGCGGTGCAAGGAATAGCTCTTCGTTGCATACGTTCTGTCTCAGATAGGCCTGGTATCAGAACCATCTACGAAGAACTTTCTTCCATATAAATGCTACTCAATGCACACTGGTCTTCTTTTGTTCGGCTGGATGGGAATTTAATGTCTCATTGACCCTCCCATCCCATCTGAATCTTTTTGATTTAGGCTTGTTAGTTTAGTTAACTAATTGTATTGTATTAACCATTGTTGTACAAATGGAAACATGTCTCAGTGCGTAAACGGTTTGGAATTGTTTTCAACAACCATGACTTATTTTTCTCATTTCTGAGGCCACTCAAATCTTGTGCTCTCAGCTTTATTGAAAGGATAATGTCGTGCAGACAATGTTGAACATCACATACTTGCTAGGTTTGTCTTAACAAGTTAACAGCATTCTTACTAGTATGGAACAAGTAGTCAAATATTTAGTATGATGACTAGAGAGCTCTGGAAACTGACCGAGAGCACTAGGCAGCTCGAGCTAATGATCATCACATAGCTCACAATTTAGCAGTTGAAGAAAGTGGTTCTCGAGATGATTCATGTGTTAAATCGCAATTGACAGAAGTTGACTGAACTAGAATCAGAATCTGTGGCTCAAAATGAAGCATACAATATCAAAGATCTTCCATGCTACCGAGCAATAAACACACAATTGAGTGTAAGAAACAGTTTGATGTGTTCTCCACAGGCTACATTTGTGGATAGATGGAATAAAAGTTCCCTTTCTGAAAGACATGATCTCTCTTCGCATTTGAAACAAATATTAGTTCTGTGTGCAAAATCAAACATTCTTCCCCAGCTTCCGTTGGAAGAAAATTGAAAGAACCATTGATAGAGCCAAGAAGAAGATGTTCATGGGGGTTTAATAAGAGAGACCAGAGAAGGGACATTTGGGATAAAAAATAAAAGCAGTTGGAAGTTCTCATTGGAAACTATCATTTGACCAAACTATAACCTATGAAACTATCAAGAAGCTCCATGAGGAATCTCCAGCTTCAAATCGGAAACTATTATATGTGAAGGAAGAAATCAGATTTTGGAAGAGAGCACAACCAGTTCACAATAGTCTGACAAGTAGAAATAATAAGAGTTGAGCAGATATGGAATCATTAAGTGGAAGAACTGATGACCTGCTTCAGGAGGCATCATTTTCCTTCCTAGCTGGAGAACAAGAGTTCAACCATGAAAATCTGGATTCCAGCAGAACCTAGCCATGTCCTCGCCCCCAGCTCAGATAGAAATGCCAAGCAAAAAGGTGGAGACATTTTCTATGGAAGATGGATATAATAATGTTGGAGCAGCCTGTCACTCTTGGGCAAAGAGGGCTTTGCACGTGAGCCTTTTAGATGAACTTCCATTTCATCTAAAAGGCTCTGTAGCAATTCTTACATAAGATAGTCGATTACCCTTTTAAATCATCACAAACTTTGTTTTCTATACTTGGAAAAAGAAGAAAGAAGTGGTTCGTTCTGAACCAAAAACTTGTAATGCATGCTCTTGAGGGTGAGAAAGTGGGTAGACCTGAAAATAACCAAACAAGTACTCGAGAGATTGATGCCATGAACCCATATACGAGAGTTGGAGGGTAATTAGTCCAAAACACAGCGATGAAAAGTTCACAAGAGCGTTGAGATTAGTTTTTATACAATCAGTGAACTGTTTACATATAGCTGAATGTTGTATTGGGTATAGGGGATTTCTTCTCTTCTTGAGCAGCTTCTAGTTCTGGGTCCTGTGACTCCGGAATACAGATGAACTGTCCTGCTTGGGGAAACCTTATGAATAGTTGCCTGTTATATGAAATAAAGAGAAGATTATGAAAGTCACTAAACACTCACGAGTACAAAACAACCTACATCGTGCAGAAAGAATATGAAAATCACTAAACGCTCACGAACACAACACAACCTAAAATTGCACAGAAATATGTTGAAGAATAGAAATGGCCTGCTTGGAGAAACCTGAAGAAAACATGTTTGAGACAAGAAATAAAGAATAGGTAAAGCTTGAAATTCACAAAACACACTCACACGGACAGATATAAGATGCATGATGAATATATATCAAATTGATAGTGTAAATCCTGAGGAGACTGCAAAATCAACCATGACAACAAGTTGTCCTTTTCCACAAAACAGAAGTGAATGTGCATATTCATAGTTGAAGAAAGTGCTTAAAAGTTTAACCAAGCCATATCATGCAAGCTGATAAGCAGCATAGGTAATTCATATTTAAGTTGACAGTGAAAGAGGTTGCTGAATCATGACTGATAAATCTGCCAAAGAGTTGTTTCAAACAAAAAAAATGCCAAAGAGCATTGCACCTCTTCTTGATGCTAATGATTTTGCCATATCCTAGTATTTTCAGTTTGAACATCCGGTGAAGTTTATACAAAAATCAAACTAGCAATATAACCACAGTACCATATTTGATTTGCTAGAAATATGATTAGACATAAGCTACATACCACATTGAGTACTGCATTCTCAAGTTGGCAGTGGTCCATTGAAGGAACTTTGTGTGCTCGTTGAGAAGAAAACAGCAACAATGACCAACAGCAAGAAAAGCAGAATCATAGTTGAAAGCTTGGCAGAAAGGATCCTGGAGGAACAAGCCATTTCTTCACGCAAGCCACAGAATTCCCCACTGATGCTCACCGCAATCAATCTATTCAGAAGTTTCTTAGAAGCGAGGTCGAAATCTTTAGCCTGCAAGACATGTCGAGCTACCTTGAGACAATCCACCACTAATTCTGCCTCCACTACATCAACATCCAGATCCTCAGTCTCCCTCAACTCATAGCCATGTGAGGTCTAAAAAAAACAGAATTCACGAACTTCATAGCAAAAAATTCGACTACAGAAATCCAACAGTATGTTCAAAATCAGCCAAACAACAGTTTCTGAAATATCCTGACTAGAAAAGCTTACCAAAAGCTCCTCCGCAATGGAGTCAATTTTCAAGCCACTGGATCGAAACGGTCCCGCAGTAATATCAACCGCTTCGTCCTTCTCAGATTCTGTGATGATTGAAGAGGACGAAGTTTCTGATGTAGCCGAGAGAGCGGGACTGAAATCAGACGGAGTTCTCTGTAACAGTAACAAACAGAACTTAAAGTGCTTAATCAGTAAGTAATCGATAGAAATCTGACTATATTTCTCTTTTCTTTTCATTCCATTCGTTTTCTCAGCAACCAAACAGATAAAAAAAATTGAAAATTCCCGAGGGAAGTGTCAGTAATCGGCAATATGTTAGAATAATTTCTGCTACTCTTCATCGTTTTCTCGGAAAGCAAACAGGAAGATATCAGCTAAGTTTTTACAAAAATCGAAAATGAAACTGTACTCTATACCGCATTGATCAGTGAAGTGCTCTTCGATGGAGTAGATTGATCAAGCAGGTGAAAGAGTTTCTTCCTGGAAACCTGCAGAGAGCAATGATCAGATTCAATAAAATAGAAATGAAATGTTGATTTTGGTATGAGAGCGATAGGGTTTGGAGTGTACTTTCGAACTCTGTTGCTGCTGCTTGTTCTCTCTCATCGTTCTCGATTTGGCGGGAGGTTTTGCAATTTTGAATTTTCAGAATCAGCACTACTATTTATAGTAACTTAGATGGGCCGAATGGTTGGGCTTAGATGGGCCGGAGATCAAAGTTCTCCGTTATAGCAGAAGCTTCTTAGCGTGCGTATACCCAAAACAAAACCGACCTGTCGTTTATTTGTTTCGTATCCCACACACGTGTAAAAGGAAATCGGACACAGGAGTCAAACAAAACCACTGCTGCTCAGTCTGCTCTGTCTCTGACCTCTCATCAGCTTCGAAGGTTAGTTTTTTTTTTCTAGGGTTTTTAATTTCATGAAATGTATCCCTTTTTAGCTTTTCGGAAATCTAAGATCGCACTCTCTTAATGGTTCGGATTTTCGTTTTGTAATTCAGTGTTGGCAACACAAAATTAGGTTGATTTTTCACACTGTAAATGGTCATTTAGCTCTACTGGGAATTTACTGTTCAATATATTGTGTAGTTTCTGAGAATTTAGTGTGCATGTTTTGTTTTTCATATTTGATTGAAGGTGGTGATATGGGTTCTCGGCTTCTGTGTTTTAACAGCAGCAGCTGTTCAATTAAGCCATACCCAGTTTCTCCGTTTGGAGTTTTTCGGGCTCCTCATAGTCTGAATCGTCGATCTTGTTATTTCCAGGCAGGTATGTTGATGCTACATTCGCAATTTGTTTGGTAAAAGTTGTGAATGATCTCAGTTTAGCTTTTTTATGTGCATTTGGGTTTGGAAGTCCCATTTTGAATGGTTGATTGTGGTCACAGGGTCAACTTTTAAAGGAATAAAGTGTGCGATGAAGTCTTATAGGTTGTCGGAACTTTCTCATATTGAGGTTGATGGGCTGAAGGCTCGGCCTCGTATTGACTTCACCTCCATTTTTGGCGTGGTTGGCCTTTATCTTTCACTTGGAAGTTGCTGCATTGTTTTTGTTTCTTTTGTGATTGTATATAATGTATTTAACAAGTTGTACTGCTCTGATTCAATCAGGTTCAACCCATTGTTGATGATGTTCGCAGTCAAGGTGATGCTGCAGTTAAAGGGTTGGTGTTTTGGTGTACATTTCATGTTTTCCGTTATCTCTTGTACTTTAATTACACGCAGACTGATGGTTTATAGTTTTGGTGACGAGTTGGGGGCTGAAATCTTAGTCATTATTTTGTAGGTATACTGCAAAGTTTGACAAAGTTGAACTGGAAAAGATAGTTGAAAGTGTGTCAGAGCTACCAGATCCAGTGGTAAAGAACAATTTATCCTCTTAAACTCGGATTTGAGTTCTCTGGTCCGAGTTTATTCGTACTTGCCTTTATTGTCGATGAGCTTTTGTTCATTCCATTTTTTTATATGACTTATACAGCTTGATCCAGTTGTTAAAGAGGCATTTGATGTGGCATATGATAATATATATGCATTCCATCTTGCTCAGAAATCAGATGAGAAGAGTGTTGAGAACATGAAAGTAAGTAACTGTACTGTTAGCTTGTTTCTTTAACCTTGTTTCCTATCGTATCTGGTGTCTGATATTTTATATTGTTAGGGTGTTAAATGCAAACGAGTAGCAAGGTGCATTGGTTCTGTAGGCCTTTATGTCCCAGGAGGAACTGCTGTTTTGCCTTCAACAGCTTTGATGCTTGCAATTGTAAGTTGATCAATTTCAATATGACAATTGCTCTGGCCTGCTATATTTTTTCATCTAGATGTTTAGGTGACAATTTTCTGCTCATCTTTTGTATATTATGTTTACCAGCCTGCACAGATTGCTGGGTGTAAAACTATTGTCCTTGCAACTCCCCCAAGGCAGGATGGTAGCATATGCAAGGTAATTTCCGCACTATGGTGAATGATCTTTTATAAGACTGCACACAGGGACTGGTGGTCTGATAATAGATTCTTTTTTTTTGTAGGAAGTGCTTTACTGTGCCAAGAAGGCTGGGGTCACCCACATCCTTAAAGCTGGAGGGGCTCAGGTTTGTGAGCATTTGATATGTTCCCAAATGTTTATTAAAAAATTCTGTTGGTACATGTGAACTCTACTTTCTAATTTATTTTTCGGAATGGGACTTGGATTCTATTGTTTGACTGGTTTGCTTTGTAGGCAATATCTGCTATGGCTTGGGGTACTGAATCTTGCCCAAAGGTACTAGTTTCCCTTAACAAACATCCCTCTATTGCTGGCATCTCATGTAGATGACTAAGAAACTTGTTATGTATATAGTCCTTTATGTAATAATACCTAAATTCGTACCACACTATATGATAAGTAAATAATGCCTTGTACCACTAGTCTCTCCTTTTCTAACCCTATCCCAATTCCTTTTCTTCTTCTTCATATTGGCGAGTAATATTTTAATTTAGAGAGTAAACTTGCATTTGATATTTTTGAGGAAAGATATATTCATGATGTGCTTAACAGTTTATAATGAGTAAAGCTGTAAACTGTTGCACACCCATAATAGGTTAGACATGTTTATGTCTGCCATCTTCCTAGTCTGGATGTGTTAACTACTATTTAAAGAGATAGTTCCAACATTTAAATATATTTATAATGCTTGTAGCCACATTATCGTAAACTTAGCTGAGAGACCTTGCTACGAAGGCTCTTCTTCACAATGCATGGGAAAGTTAGACTTGGCTGCATGTGCTTGAAATAAATGGAAAATGAACAGCTATTACCTCTTGTCTAGCATGCTCAGTTTTATGCTTTCTTTTGTTGAAGAAAAAACTGGAGGTAAATTTTTTTTTTGATAGGCAATAACCGCAACGAATTATAAACTGAGACTTCTTGTTTCTTAATGTAATTTGTCTACTTCCTGTGTTATTTATTGTTGTATTCCATCATAATTGTAGGTTGAAAAGATTTTTGGACCTGGAAATCAATATGTTACAGCTGCCAAGATGATTCTTCAAGTATGACTACTATTCCTTGTGTGTGTGTGGTCAGTTTTCTGTTCATGTTAGGGGTTGAAGGTAACAAATCTAAAAGATACATATCTCTGTATCTCATTGGCTTTAAATTCTCAACAGAACAGTGAAGCCATGATCTCCATTGACATGCCCGCTGGCCCTTCAGAGGTTCTGGTCATCGCTGATAAGCATGCTAATCCTGTTCACATAGCTGCAGATTTACTTTCCCAGGTATTTACTAATTTGAGGTGCTTTAGTTTCTGATTGACGAGTTACATGATGAAAAGTGATTGGTGTCGTGCAAGATCTTTGTAAATGTTACAAACCAATTTATAAACTAAGGTTTTGTTGTTAAGTTTAGAGATCCATGTGGGTGTTCTGTTATCTAGTAGTAGGGTTGATTCTACTTGAGTTTGAGGTATGATTAGGGACTGGCAGGAAATAAAAGAATAGAAAATTGACGTAGATAGAAAAAAATACATCATAAAACATATGCAAGACTTGTGCATCTTATAGACAACCCCTCTGTCATATCAAATGCATCCACCAGAATTATAAAAAGCTTTATGCTTTGCATTTGATACATGTGTTCATTCTGACTTGTTGTGTATCTCATTTGAAACTTTCAGGCAGAGCATGGCCCAGATAGCCAAGTTGTTCTTGTGATAGCTGGGGACGGTGTTAATCTGAAAGCTATAGAGGACGAAATCAGCAAGCAGTGCGAATGCCTTCCCAGGGGGCAGTTTGCTCTAAAAGCCTTGAGCCACAGTTTTACTGTATTGGCTCGTGACATGGTCGAGGTAAGCGAGCTTGCCTTAGTTTGTTATTTGTCGTCCCGGAGAGTCTCGCATTCCTCTTGAGATATATGCACACTCATTATATTTTTTTTGTGGGACTTCACATTTAGTTTGCCTACAAGTATAGACATGAGTGGCTTTGTTGTGATCTAAATCAATGTTGCTATTTTGGTGTTTCAGGCAATTTCCTTTTCCAACTTATATGCACCTGAGCATCTGATCATTAATGTGCAAGATGCCGAGAAGTGGGAAGGTTTTGTTGAGAATGCAGGTAGAGTTGTGATTTGTTAATGTCCTCTTCTTACTTTCATATGCATGCAAAAAAATAATTAAGTCAATAACTCAAAATAGTAGTATCATGAAATATCATGGATATCCATCTGCAGGCTCTGTGTTTCTTGGTCAGTGGACACCAGAGAGTGTAGGAGATTATGCTAGCGGAACAAACCATGTGCTTCCAACATATGGATATGCGCGGATGTACGGTGGAGTGTCTTTGGATTCGTTCCAAAAGTACATGACCGTGCAATCTTTGACAGAAGAAGGCCTGAAAAACCTCGGCCCATACGTGGCAACAATGGCACAAGTAGAAGGCCTGGATGCCCACAAGAGAGCCGTAACCCTCAGACTCCAAGACATTGAAGCAAGACAGGCTGCAAAATTGGGTTAATGCCAACCTTTATTCTTGATTTTCATGTGCTTCTAGCAGATGAATAACAACGTGAGATTGTTGTATGTCCAGAAACTCGCGACATCTTAGGTTTGCATGGCCATGGTGTCTGTCTGCTCCCTGTATTTTGATCTGCATAAACAATTCTGAGCCTGATTTTGGCTTAGAACTCAATAAAGATTGAAAAGAAGATCAGAGACTTTTGATCTATTTATATAAACAAAGCACGGCTAGTTTTAGAGGCAAAGAAGTCACACATATACAAAGGGCTCACAAACTTTCACAACCAACTGTTGAAAAACTAACAGGCTTCATAACGAGCGCACACATAATCATTCACAATCAGAGCCAAGGAATGAAATATATTTCAAGCACCAATCTCCTCCTCTTCTTCCTCATACTCCTCATCGTCAACAGTGGCATCTTGGTATTGCTGGTACTCGGCCACGAGATCATTCATGTTGCTCTCGGCCTCGGTAAACTCCATCTCATCCATGCCTTCACCGGTGTACCAGTGCAAGAAAGCCTTTCGCCTAAACATTGCTGTGAACTGCTCGCTCACCCGCCTGAACATCTCTTGGATTGATGTTGAGTTACCAATGAAAGTAGATGCCATCCTTAGACCCTTTGGGGGAATGTCACAAACGCTGGACTTGACATTATTGGGAATCCATTCAACAAAGTAGGACGAGTTCTTGTTCTGCACATTCATCATCTGTTCGTCTACCTCCTTGGTACTCATCTTACCCCTGAACATTGCTGATGCAGTCAAGTAACGACCATGACGGGGATCCGCTGCACACATCATGTTTTTGGCATCCCACATCTGCTGCGTCAGCTCAGGCACACTCAAGGAGCGGTACTGCTGAGACCCTCTTGACGTCAAGGGTGCAAAGCCCACCATGAAGAAGTGGAGACGTGGGAATGGAATTAGATTTACTGCAAGT
>JAYMTN010003005.1:0-10379 GCA_036897425.1 Erodium trifolium
GGACCGCCGGGGGAAGTCCATGCACATGGAACAAAAGTTAAATCCTATCCAGAGCTAACGATTCACGAGCCATGGGGTCTAGGGCTGCCAACAGAAGAGGTTTGCCTCCAATGCACCAAGGCTCATTTTTCCGGACCCATAGTTGCGCCTCTTCAGACTCAAAATAGAAACCAAAAACTCCGGCACCTATTTCCTTGACAACTAGACACGTCGCCGCCTTTCCCCAAACCCGTGTAATGATCCGGAGTAGGGTAAAAAAATGTTTTTTTAAATATAATTTTATATTCAAAGAAATATTGTCCCAAAAGGCTCTTTTCTGTCGTGCTAGCGTCATGTGGTGCCATTTCATTGGCCGCCCCCGACTCACGTTTGTAACAGTATTTATGTTGGTTGTATGAATTTTAGCACGGGAACAATGTCCGGTTCTTTTAACAAGGGTCTGCCCAAAAATCCGCAACAGAACATGAGGCTCGGCCTCGGTGCGGCGGGGTACAAACCCCTTGCCGCCACATCACCCTCATACCATGCCGGCGGAGCCAATGGAAGCGGCGGCGAAGGGTACGTTGTGACAGGGCCATGTAAAGACCTGAAGGGAGCATGAACCTCAATGCCAGCGAGCCATTGAAGAGGAAGAGGCCCTGATGGGTCCATGGCGCTCTCTCTCTCACCAGCATCGCCTGCTGTGCCCCAATCCGGCGGCAATGAAGGTTTCCCTTCTTCACCCAACTCATTGAAGAAAGCCCGAGGGAGAAGCAAGAAGCAACAAATGTATAAACTGGGTAACTTGTCTCCTTCATGTTTTTTGTTTGGTAGGTATGTGGGTTTGATTTATGGTCTCATAAAAGAAGCTTCTTTTTGTGTGGAATTGGATGATTTTGCCCATAACTACTATCTTACAGCGGGAGCCTTGAACTTGGGATCTGCAGGTTCTTACTCCTATTGATTCTTATGTGGGAAATTACTTGTATGGGAAATTACTTGTATGGTCATGTTTGCTTATTTGGAGTTGGATTGAGTTTCCTTGTTATTCTTTGAAATTTTCCTTCTCGGAAAATAGAAAAGAGATTTTGTAGAATGAAGTTGAAGGTTCTCTCCATTAGTAACTTAGTGCAGAATATTTCTGTATTATACATATCAAATCATCGTAGAAATACGGGAAACTATATCTATTATTCTAGTTATCTTTCTGTATTTTTTTCCTGGGTGTGATTTGAACATTCCAATATACATATTGATGCCAACTTTCTGATTTATAAGACCATGATTCCCTTGCATGGGTTTCTCTTTGCTGGATCAGCGGGGTTTGGCTTTACACCACATATCAGTCACTGTTAAAGTTGGAGAGGTTTTAAATTGGCTTCATTGTTTGTCTATTTACTTTTCCTTCTATTGGACACTCTCTTTGATGAGTGTTATGTTTCTCTTGTACCCCACTGCAGTCTTATTTCAAATAATTTGTACAGTGCTAGTGATTGCAAGGGGAAATTTAAAGTCAATCACATGCAACCTTTTGACATTTACACTTTCTATTTTTTTTTCATGTAAGATTGATCATAAGGAAAAGTTGACTTAGTTTCTATTATAATCTAGTATATTTATCAGAAGATTTATATCATTGATTTTGGATTTCATGAATTTTGTATCAGTGCAATTTTTCGTTCAAACTTTAATGTTCTTACCTTTTATTATATTTATATTTTTAATTGTACTCGACACGTTTTAGTGGAGAAGAGAATTGGTGCTTAATCTTATGAGTGATCTGATATTGCAGGATGTGTCGTAAAAAATCATAGCCTTTTCATAGAACGGGCCAAGGGCTGTTTGTGTTCTCTCTGCAAATGGTGTCATTTCGAATGTGACTCTTGGACAAGCATGCCTTGGAAGTAAACCCACCAAAGGTTACACCTTGTAACTCAAGTGTAATGTATGTTTAGTAGAATAATGACTTAACCTTGCATTTCAGCTGGATCCTGGCAGTTAGAGGCACGATCCATTTGCATTCACCTTGTAGTTGTAGTTGTTGTTCCCCATCCTCTCATTTACTTCAATTTTCCTTGAATCTCTTTGATCATGGAGTTGGTCTAATAAAGACCTGTTCTAATTTATTTTGGTTCTATTTATTTTCAGATAAAGTAATTTGATACTTGGGTTTACATAAGAATGTATGTTGAGGGTGGAACCCCAACCTGAGAGGAGTGATGTGTTTCTAACTTCCTTAGCTCTCTTCCACAGGTAGTGTAGTGAAAAGGTAGCCACTACAAGAGTTTGCCAGAACCAAGCTTCTGTATTTGCAGGATCCACCCTTTTGGCAAGGTGCCATGCATAGATAGCTTCCCCAACATGTGTTGCTGCGCAGATGAAAAACACTATCCTCACGTTCTGCATTGAGCGGAAGAGGAAGAGGCAGATGGATCGGAAAAGTGGCACTGGCCCTATATCAGGCAAAAACGCAGCTGAAAACAGTGCTGGCAGTCCAATGATGCAGAATATCCAGGCGTAAATGGTTGGTCCCTCTACACTCGCCCTTTTCCTTTCTCTCCAATAGGAAATTGTTGCCTCCATGCCCTCTTCAGGACTCAATATCGGAACATAGCCTAGCACTTTCTTGGCTTCTAGGATAGAGAAGTAATGTGTGACACCAACCTGCCAAATTCATCATAATTCAATAGATTTGTCCGGGAAGTGTGAGTTAAGAGCATCCGCAATTCAAGATTTTTTGAAGGCTGAAAGGTAGGCTTAAAGCAATTTGGATGAGAAAGAAATAATAAAAAACAGCTTTCAGCCTCAGTCAGGTTGCAAGGTTACCGTTGACATTTTCAGCCGGCTGATAGGTAAATATGAGAGAAATGAAACAAAACATCTTCTTTCTGCCTCTCGGGCTGTAAATGAGAGTCTATTAGGCAGGCTGGAAGAGAGTTACCTGATATACTTCTGCCGGAATGATTGGTGGGTTAGGAAGCCACCTTTTGTTTAACAGTGGATGCAACACGGTGTACATGGCCCTGAAAAACTTGCCCAAAAGAAGAGCATGAGGGACGGATAAAGAAGCCTTTGGCAGGCCATAGTCTAAAGCACTGAGCAGAGGTTTGATGAACTCGAAACTGTTAACTGGACACCCTGTCGAAGCCAAGAAGAAAGTTTATATATTGATTGCTGTTGACATGTATGCAGCAAGTACAAAAGATTGAATTTTGTTCTCACCATCAGATATGAAGAACGGCTTGCCAGCAGCTACTGGTTGCCCACAAGTGTCATACACAAGACCCATGCTTGCAAGAACCAGCGCAAGCACAAGATTGTCCACATGAACCCAATCTGTGAGCACACGAGCTTCACCAATTTTGAACAGAAACAGACCAAGCTTTGCCAGGAACACAAACCTCGGAACCTGCTTCTCTTCACCAGGCCCGTACACAGCAGCTGGGCGAATCGCGCAGGTATATAGACATTTCCCTTTATTCTTCCTTCATACATCATAACAAGATTGGGGGGACATCACACATTTTAAATCCTAACTGATGGTTAACTTGCAATCATAAGTGTACTTACTTGAAAGGTTGACCATTGCTCTGTAGGACCAGCTGCTCAGCAACTGATTTGCTATGAGCAAAAGGATCGACGTCTGCAGGGCAATAATAAGGTAAAGTTTCATCGCCATTGTTGATCTCCTTCCCTCCAAACACAACATTGTATGAGCTCTGGTAGATAAGCCTTTCAATCCCAAGCTCAAGGCAGGTTTCAATGATATGGCAGGTTCCGTTTACATTGATCTCCTTGATCCGACCAGGTTGGAGCATTTCCTTACCCGACGCTCCAAAGGAGGCTAGGTGGAATACACAGTGTGCACCATGGAAAGCCCTCTCAACATCTTGTTTGTAAGTAACATCGCCTATCAATTGCCAAATTAGCTTGCTGGTGAGTAAATTGTTAGAATATAACTATAATTGGGTCTTCAACTTTCAGCTTGAGCTTTCAGTTTAGTTGGTCCTCTAATATAGTATCCTCTAATATAAATTAAATAGATGGAAAGTTGATCTATATTGGAAAATAGAACAGGGGACAAGAGACCTTGGATGCAGGTGATACCGTGGGTCTTGAGATGATCCAACCAAGGAGATGTGGTCCTGACGTCAAAAGCTCGAACCTGACGGGCTCCTCTACGCATGAGCTCCAAACAGAGATGAGAACCCACAAAGCCAAAGCCTCCGGTGACCACAAAGGTGTTGCCTTCTATGCCTTTCTTGCTGTCCCATGAATGCAGTTTTTCTCCATTGGTTTCCATTCTTGTTGATCAACTAGTGTTCTTTACTTGCACTTTTGACAGTTTGTATTACAATAGGCAGTGGATGCTCATCAGGAAGAAGAAGAAGAAGCTCCACTCCAGATATGGATTAGAGAAGGATGTAAGGTATGCATAAGAGCTGACTAGGAATTTTATTGTGTGAAGAAAGAGAAAATAGTAATAAAATGAATATTCAAGCAGAAGAGGAAGGTAGTATTGAGGCATCACATTACCTGATTAAGGTCAACCTTGCATAGATTGTTGTTTATATTGTGAAGAATTAAATTAAGTAGTGGGCTTCTGAGTGTCTTACACGTATAGAATTTTCATCAAACAAATAAAGACAACTCAAGCTTGTATTATTGCTGTAAGATCATGATATGATTAAACCAAATCATTGATGATACCAACATCTATATATTCCATCCTCCTATATATGTCAGTACCTAAATCTGTTTTGAGCCCGTCCATACATGTATTTTGTCAACTGAATCTCTCCAATTGTTTTTTACACTTTTTTTTCTTCTAGAATAAGGGTAGATTGTATTTAAACTTCAAGTTGTAAAATACAAGTAAGTGTGTCAGGGAGGGACTCCCCTGATCACTGATCACTGAAGAACGGACACAGGCCTAGCTTCTTTGGCGAACTAATGAGAAGCCTTGTTCGCTGTATTTTTAAACAAAAGTGAGAGTTAGTCTCTCGTTTTGAAAGAGGTATCTAATATCCTTAATGATAGTGCCCACCGGAGATAAAGGGACGGGGCCTGCAAGGATCATGTTTACCAATACATGGGCATCTGATTGGATCACAATAAAGCCGTTTCCCAAGGATGGAGCATTTCGGAGAGCCGTGCCATAACATATGCCTCAATCATGATAGGTGACCAGTCCCCTACGAGGACACCGTTAGCCACTAGGCGAGTCTCTCCTGAGTCAGTTCTGGCGATTACTCCCCATCCTGTCTGACCGGATTCCCGGAAAATCACCCCATCAACATTAATCGCAATCGTCCCGAGAGGAGAGGGATGCCACCCGGTTGGTAGACGAGCCCCCGTTCCAGTCTAGGTCTCATGGTAGCCTTGGCCTCTCTCCATTCTAGCAACATGGATCAGGCGTTTGAGAGGACACTAATTGCAGCAGGAATAGTGCCCTCCCAAACCTTCGCATTTCTATCCTTCCAAATACCCCATAGGACACTTAGGATTTTTTTCCTTTCTTGCAGCCGTTTTTCCTTGTTCAGCTTGAGTCCACCATGCCGAGAAGGATGTATACTCCCCTATAGGAAGAGGACCCCCAAGTTGATCCCAACAGACCTTTGCAAAACCACATGAGACAAGCAGATGAAGGATCGTTTCTTGCCCCCGATCACACATCGGGCATCCCTGAGAAATAGTGACAAAACGTTTATGAAGATTAGCTGCCACCTGCAGGTTGTCGGAAAGGCAACACCATAGAAAATTCCTGAGTCTTGGTTTATTGGGGATAGACCAGATGGACGACTAGGCTATCTGTTCACCATAGTTGCGGGAAAGTTGTCTGCTATCCGCTAGAGTCTGATACCCTGTTTTGGTGGAGCAGAAGCCCTTCGTATCCATTTCCCAGTACCATTCATCCCGGGATCTATGTTCTGAGAGGGGCAGTTGTAGGATTTTGGCCTGATTAGGCTCTTCAAATAGTTGACGGATAAGCGGGATGTCGGGCACCATTAGTCCAGCCTCAGAAAAGTCTACCAGATTCGCGGGAGGGGAGTGAATATACGAATCAGGTCCTGGTAGCCACGGGGTGTTCAAGATCGAAGTATCTCAACCATCCCCAATTACCACCTGAAGTCCACCCCGCAATAGGTCTTGGGAAGATAAAATACTACTCCAAATGAAACTCGAGTTGGGCTTGATGGACACCTGCATAAAATCAGTGGATGGATAGTATATGGCCTTGAGTAGTCTCGCTACTAGCGATCGAGGTTTATGGATCAATTGCCAAGCTTTTTTTACAGAGTAGTGTCGTGTTTACGTCTCTGAGATGCCGGAATCCCATTCCCCCCAATTTTTTAGGAGTAAAAAGTTTATCCCAGCCAGGCCATGTCAGGGATCTTTCCTATTTCTTTAGAAGATATACACATTTCATTGGTCCAAGATTCATCTACACAAACACAAATGCCTTTATGCTCTTTATTTGCTTCGTGAACTCTGTATATTTGTTGTGAGTTCACTATCTCTTCACCATTAGTAGCATCTCCGAGCATTAATTAGTCATGTGATCAGGGGCGAAACCAGGTATTACTTAGGGTGTTCCATGAAACTCCCTAACATATAAAAACTTGGTTTAATGATATAAGGCGCTTGGATGTTGACAAGGGAACATGAGTTCGATTTACCACAGGAACACCCTGAGTTTTTTTTGCTTCTACCATGGCTACCCCTGAATTTTTTTCCTGGTTCCGCCCCTGCATGTGATTTGATAGGACCCTGATTCGGAATCGCGTTATAGGGCCGAATATGCTGCTGTAATGGTGGATGAATTGAGCTCGTTTAGAGAGAGCTCTGACCTCGTGTAGAGAGTTAAATCTGATACTTAATTATCAACTTATTTATTTTATTTTTCTCTCTCGGTATATACAGTCAAGAAGGTTACCTAAACCCTAATACAACCATAATTGATAATCTATCCAACTCTCCTAATTCTGATACAATTCATTAACTAAAGGACAATTATTAAAAGAAAATAAACTAAGTTCTCAAAAGCCAATCCCTTGACCGACTACCCTAACCGGCTATTGTAGATGGACTTTTCTTCCTGATACGCCACTTTGTAACGGACGGCAAATCTCGTAACAGGATGCAATCACTATATGGTAATCAATGACGTCGACCTTATCTCTAATTGTTTTTTTTAGTAGTACTCTCATCATGAGGCACCTAAGCCTAAACTCACTCTATATATAACATAATCTAACTAACGAGAGTGACATCTTAATTGTGAAACTCAAGGTGATGGTTTAAAACAAAAATTAAAAAAGTGATGTATGCGTTTCTTTTCTAGTAAGCAATCCTATATGATCCAAATTTGGCTTTAGTGATGTATATTCTAACAGGAGGGAAAATATTACATAAATGAATTCCAAAACCATTTTGGTAACTGCAATTCGTAAAGATCATTGATGGCAAGTGGCAATACTGCTGGGAAGAGAGCACAAATATCTTGTATTTTTATAAATGGAGACTTATGAATTGGAGATCACAATTGAAACCATGGATAGATGACTACACAATGGTGATGATATAAATTGAAAAGAGAAAGTGTGGGATTTCATTCCATTGTTTGTATAACTGAACATATGATTGCAAAATATTCAGAAAGAGACTAGAAGAAGTTGAAGTTGCAGAAGCGTAAGCTTCCATAAGCAGCAGCAGAGGTATAAGCAGAGAGGAGCTCATTTTGGGGAGACCACAAGTCAGCTTTCAAGCCTCCTCGCCTGAGCGCTTTAAGGATCTTGTTCCGGTGGGCATAACCTGTCACCGCCACTTTCTGGGCATTTGCATCCACCTCCACCTTCTCTATCCCTCTTATCTTCCCCAAGCACTTCCGCACTCTCTTCTCATGTATCCCCACCATCTCCACCTTCAGCTCCACCGTCTGCATATCAAATATATGTATCACAACTCATTAATCTCAACATTCAACTTAATTTACACTCTTCCATCAACACAAACACATTGTACCTACCTCCATGAACAGAACAGAACAGAACCAATGATTTGGTGGGTACGTACTTCTTGAAAGAAACAACCCAAACAATAGTGATGATGAATGGAACTGATAGGGAATGTCAGAGTGATATATATATAGTATAGGAGACATGACACTCAAAGAAAGAGAGGGGCGCTAAAGCCAAGAAAAATCTTGGCTTCTGTTGTGGGTCTCTGTCTCTCTGTCTTGTGCTTAGGACCAACTGATCTTCCTTTGCTTTTCAAAACAAGAGTGTAGAATGTAGAATGTAGAATGTAGACAAGAAAACCAGAAAACGGCTGTATCAAAGGTTCAAGGCTCACTTGTGGGCAAAGCAATGTTTGGCTTTGACGAGTCCAACTTACCTTTCTGTGCTGCATTGTAAGCATAAAAGGAAAAGATAAAGAGAAATAAACTGGACTGCAAGTTTAGTATATACATCATCTTTTGTGCATCAACGAGTTGTTGATGATGGGGAGATTCCATGGTTGGGATCGGCACAAGGGAATATTGGAGGGAATTGCTTTTGAATCTGTGAATCTCGAATTTTGATGTCACATCGGAATATCTTGTCTTTGGTCATACCAGGTTGTAGTAACCAACTACTTTTTACTCATCTTCTTCTTGCCCCCTCTCACTTTTGTTTCTCCTCCATCCAACCACAAGATAAAGCTCGTCACACTTGGTCATTTTCCAGTCTGTGGAGAGCCCATGATATCAATTTGTAAACCTAATGTACAATTATTACCACATACTGATATTCAAAATTCAAGCTTTAATATCAATACACTGTATAGTTTTGTTTTTTGTTTTTTGAACCTGATATGCTTCATTGATCATAAGTTAATCCTTCGAAAGCATACACAATGGGATAAATCCCTTACGGTTCAGATAATAGTCCGACACCCCCATTAAACATAGGTGTGGCGGCGTCTCCCCAAACAGCTCCTCTTGTATACATTAGGAGGAGAACGACGACAACAATTGATAGGCTCAAAAAACATGACCAAGGAACTAAATACCCAAATGGGTGGAGGTCTCGGCTTGTTGACCGACGATCAAAGGCGTCCCAGGGGACGTGACCCGACCATAGGGTCCCGAATTCGGGGTGAGAAGGGTTGCCCGGAACCTGCTCACCCGGCGTACCACCTATCATGGCTCACGTGGCAGCCTTCGTCGATAAATTGGAGGATGATAGATAATAACGGTATTTTGCATCTGGGTCAACATCCGTTAGCTCAAACACTCTTGTTCTTGATTCTGTCTTTGAGGGCAATTGCTCGCTTAGCTTTATCCTTTACTAGTTCCTTTATGTTCTTCGCCCTATGGGGACCTCTTTTGGGTGATTTTAGAGTTTGATTTCCTTTATTATTTTTCGATGGATGGTTCGCCTTACTACCCATATGTAGTGACTCATCCTTGAGTTTGAGCACAGCAGCAGAGTGATAACTTATGTAGGTGGAGGTGGTGGCGGGGGTGGTACAGGTTATGACAATGGTTTGGGGTCCATATTTAGGTTACCCGAAATCCACAACTAGCCTGGAAAAGGCAAGACTGTAGGTCGGACAAGTAACGGAGTCGAGTTAGGTACTACCGATCCCTTCTCGATACCTTCCCGTCCTCCCAATCCCAATGACGGCGCACACATACTTTGTTGTTCCTTAGGCAAGACTGTGGGTCTAACTTTCTTCGATCTCTAGTTTGGGGAATATGATCCCCGGTAGAGAACTGGTACTATTCCGGGAGCAGTATCCCTGTGGGCTCCCTAGTGTGTTCCCATGGCTGGTTGGTAATGAATAGGGGTCGTTCCTTATATGCCCAAAAGAGTCGAGCTCGGAAATGAAGTCGTTGTTGCTACCCAGTCTGATCGGAAGCACCCGTCCATCCAGGTACCCACATGGGCCCGAAGATCGTCTGAAAATATTATTGCATGTCGGTCAATCCCCGGAAGGACCGCCATGCAATCTTTTTTTAAGTGACTTAGATGAACACATTTGTTACAAAAGTCCGGGACGTGTCATAATGACGTCAGATGGTAGTGGGCTCAGAGAAGCCTTCAAACGAAGTCGGAGGTGTCACCAGAGTGGTTTGGTAGTGTCCAGTTCCGCCTGGAGCCATAGAAACGCATCCCAACCCCAAGATTAAGTATGGGATGCAACCTCAACTTCCCTCCCCAACATGGATACAATAAGTTCTCGCATATGGGAGGTCTTGGCCTCCACTGGTATATTGAGAGCTCTTACCACCATGCAGACATTTTTGAATATCAATGATTCCGGTTTTGTTCTCTGCGGCAGTGGTGTAAGGAGTAGCACAGTTCCATGGAAGGGCCATGCCTCCCGAGCCCGAATCGCTTCCACAAAGGCTT
>JAYMTN010003006.1:0-10379 GCA_036897425.1 Erodium trifolium
ACATAGAGATGATAGAAAATAGGGATAATCGCAAAAAAAAAAGTACCTTGAGTATGCACTTTTTGCTAGTTGTAGCCCTGATCTTTGATAATTAGAAAAAAAAAAATGGTCCCTGGACTTGCATTTTTGTTTCAAAATGACGATTTTACCCTTTCAAAAATAATAAGTAAAAAACAAAAAATCCAGCTTTTTCGTCTCGTTTAATTTTCTTCCTATTTGTACTTCTAAAGAGGAAGAAAATTAAGGGAGGCGAAAATTCTGGATTTTTTGTTTTACTTTTCAAGGGTAAAATCATCAAAAGTGCAAGAAAAGGCAAAATCATCAAAACTTAATCACTACAACTAGCAAAAAGTGCATACCTCAGGGTCATTTTTTACAATTATCCCTAGAAAATATACCTAGCCAATAGCTATCTTTATGAATAGCCCACAAACACATGACCACCCTCGTGAATTTCCCGTGAGGGCATTTGTGAAAATCAACTAACAATACGGGTTCACAGTTAAACGGCGCTTCACCGGAACTCATCAGCAGGCTAATACCGGAGCATCTCCGGCGGCAGAGCGGTCTCAACCCGGTACATCAAGCCGGCACGTGAACAAAGGTGGGGCCCGCCGTTCGTGCTTTGGGCTTTTTCACGGCGGTCTGAGAAGATTGTACACATATTCTGCCTTTCAGGTCAACCTGGAAACTAATTAATCCGTGTTTAAGTCTGAAAACATAACCATTTTCTTGCTGTTATTGTATATTGTTTTTGCTAGTAAAGATCTCAACATCTAGGAGTACAAAATGTCGAGAACTAGCTATTTTTAGTCGATTCGTTTTGCTAACTTATGAGTGTAGGCTTGCAGTTGTGCCATATTTATAATTTCGAGCTTATTTAGCTTCACTGTCTTCAAATGTTAGATCTTGTGTTTTCTTTCAATTCATCAAACTATTGTTTTTTGGATTGGTTATGATTCAATTTTAGTCTATTCAAAGTACCATTCCATGGTTCATGAACACAACACACTAAAAGAATTTGTAATGAGGATTCACAATCAAGGTTCTAAAGATCGAGATTGTTGCAAAAGTGAACTGAAATTGTTAATTTGTTATTGATAATCTGTGTATAAATTTGTTCCGGATACTTAATAATCACAGAAAGTGGCCAAAAACAGATGATTACAAGTTTGTTCCGTGCACTTTAGAATTCCGTGCACTTTAGAATTGTAGGTGAGAAGTTGATTAAGTTTAACCAAGTTTTGGTCCAAAACACCCAAAAACAATAATTTAATAATCTGTCATTTATAATTTTCTTCTGTGATATTATAACAACTAATAAATGAAAAATAAAAAACCCAAATTTCTACTTTCCTAACGCTTTTCTCATGAGGAATTTGATTTTTTTTGTTATTTATTATTATAAACAGGATTATTATTTTGAAATAAATTAATACAAAATATAACAAAAAGATAAGTTCAGGGAACCTTTTTTTTTAAAAAAAAAATTACCTCCTGTACATTATTTTTACCATCATTCCTTTTAAAACGCTATAATGCAAAACCAACCAAATAATGCTGAAAAGTGAATGTGTTTCAATAACATTAATTGAGATAGGAACAAAAAACATTACCCAGTAACTGTCAAAAAGCAAAGTAAACAAAAAACATCCTTAAATATGTTGATAAAGCCTAAGAGATTCTTAACCAGTAATGTTCTGGGACTTGTTAAGGATCACACCCTCGTATTTAACTTGGAACCACTTCATTCCTTGGTGACCCTGTGCTGGATCCCAACACGGGACTTGCACCTCCGGCGACGCCCAACACGGTAGCCAGGGCGCTCTAGGACAACATAGAAGTCCATCCCATAAATACCAGTGGACGGGTCATACCTAGGAAGATCGAATAAAGAAATCAATTGAGTGACAAACAAACAATCAAATTTATTCATTAGCTCAATGTCAGTGAAATAAATTAAAATTTAGGAATAATTGCAAAAACTTGCAGTGAAGTGTGCACGTTCTGCAAATGCTATCGATGAATTTTTTGTTGTTGCAAGAAGTTGAAAGTAACCATGCAAGTGTGTAAGGTTCCAAATTGCAAAACACATAATGTAAAGGGCAAAACAGTCATTTCCAAACGAATGAAGTCACATGACTAATTTCCGTTAAATAATAGATTTGAAGGGAAATAGTTGAGAGATGTTTCTAGCAAAAAATGGGTCACCGCAAGTTTTTGCAATTATCCCTATAACTTATGTAATCTCAGCACAAGTAAAAAGTAACAAGATCTCAACACAAGCATTTTAACACAAAAAAGGGCAATGCCAATCACGTTCTCAACAAATTAGACGAAAAACGATACACATAAATGCAGCCAGACAATCTTTATCCTATAGTAATAGCTTCTTAGAGCATCCCCATCGAAGTAGCGGTGCATCATTTTGTTGGGCATCAATTAAATGATGATATGCAATGGGGAGCAAAAAAGGGTAACATTGGGTACTGGTGCTAATTCTAGACACTCTTCTCTGTAGAGTCCTCTTGGCGTCAAATAGGTGATGCCTGGGATGTGATGGTCTTACCAGTATCAAATAGTTCATGCTTTAATTCAGATGCATTCATAGACAGACGTACATGCCACCCACTCTAAAATACCCAAGTTCATGCCCAGTCGGTACCACATTTGACAAGTTTGGACGAAGCTGGCAAACCATTCATTAAAAACATTAAGGGAAATATCAACTTACTTGATCCCAAGATCAATGTGCTCTTGGATACCGAAACCAAAACATCCGGTATCACTGAAGTTCCTTCGGAGGAGTTCATATTCTTTCACCTTCAGCCCACTCTCCAGAAGCTGCATCGCTTTGTCGCCCCTAACAGTAACATAGCAAGCAATCTTCTCATTACGCCTGATCCCGAAAGACCTAACAGTGTACCTTGCTATTGTTCACAAAAGAAGACAAATTCAGTAATAACTTACATGTACTCTTGTATCCATATAATTAGTAAACATAGGATCAAATGATGGAAATTACATCTTCACAAGAATCAAACACTTGTTTGGTTGCAACAGATTTCACCACATATAATCTAATGCAATTGTGTATCATTTTGCCTTTTGAATCTGAACTAAATCTCTATATCTAAGAGATGGTTAGATTCATGCAACAAATAGCAGATACAATTCATTGCATAATCAATCAATACCAAACACCAAATACACAAATTTTATTGATTTATGATTTGAAAGCTAAAATTTATAGCTCAAATCATGCATTCACCCATTAACAACTCACACTATACAACGTTATCTCCATGTGATGAGTGCAGATATAATGAAAAACAACAAAACCCAGTTGAGAAAATATACTCCTTTCAATACATTTCCATTAACAACTCTATACAACATCATCTCCAAAGGACGAATACGAACTAAAAGCACGAAACAGCAAAACCCAGTTGAGAAAATGTCATGATTTCTCTCCATTTTCCTTTCTACACAGCACATTCTTAGAATCCAAACACGAATAGGAAAGAAGAAAAAAAAAATCACCTTTAGAGAAAACTGGACTCTGCCCACTGAGCTGTTCCAGCACCTGGAGACGAACAACACATTAATTGAAAGAAAAATCAAATCAACAGTAGAGCGGCGCGAGATTTTAAGAGTTCGTACTTTGGCGGCTCTGGTGAGACGATCACCGCTCTCGCCGACTGAGATATTGAGGACCAGTTTCTGGACCTTGATCTCCCTCATAGGGTTAGATAGCTTCTTCTCTGCTGCCTGGTACACCATTTTCAACGAAACCCATCAACAACACAAACACAGAGAACTGAGAAAATTCACAAACAAACACCAAATCTGCAACCACAAATGAAGGGGAAAATGGAGATGAACGTTGAAATCTACGGAGAGGGTGAGAAACGAACCATGGCGAAGGTCGAGGGAGCTGCTGCGGAAACAGTTGTGGAGGTCGCGAACGAAACAGACCAAACCCTAAAATGAGAAGATAAATTGCAGCTAGGGTTTTGAAGAGCCCTTTGACGGACCCTTAAATGACGATAATACCCTCCTTGTTACCAAAAGCTTTGTCTTAATATACAAATAAAACAAATTAATCACTGGTAATTTTAATTGAGAAAGTTCAATATTAATTTGTTTACAAAAATAATGTTGGAATTGAGTTTATGTTCAAAATAATACTAATATTTAAATATCCTACACCCATATTTCATCATTACTATTTAAATCCTTAATTGTACACTTCGCCAAAATGACAAAAGGTACTACCGGTTTATATGTAGACCATTTTATCCATATCTAGACTGTCACATATATGTGTTGATTTGGAGACGGAAGTCAGTTTAATATGTATGATCATTTAATATGAATTGTTTTGTATACCTTAATTACAGTTTAAAGTATATTTAATCCAAGCATTCTCACACTCAAACATGTAAAAATCCATGTTTAAAGACGCCTAAGCACTGAAATGAATTTTGGGACATGATTTATCTTGCTAAACCGCTCCTGGTCGTTTGGACGGAATATGAGCTGATTAAGACCCTTCCCGCCTAACTAACGCCTAACATTTTTTAAACCTGACCTACTCAACATTGCAACTTCGAAACACGCAAACGAGGCATCTCATGCATACTTTTATATTGAACATAGCTTTTCACTCAAAAATGTACAAAAACTCATTCTTATAAGACAAAGTACATCAACCACAAACTCATAGCATACAAATTCTTTCAAAGTTGCAGCAATTAGTTCTGAAGTCATAGCAGAATGAATGAAACTATTTATACAAAACTAGAAATAGAGGTATCACTCCTACAAGCAAAATTTGAACAGTTACAATGAAAATGATTCTTATATCAAGCACAAATTTGGGAGCCTTCTCATGCAATTGCCTGTCTCCTACACCCAACTCTTTCCCTGAAGCCGGAGACACTTTATTCAGCTGCAGCTTCGGAACGAGCCTTCTCATACAAGCGGTAGATAAGAGTTGACCTAGACATCTGGGGTTCTCTTTCCAGGACAGCGATAACATCTTTCACGCAAATGCTACGAGCCACCCTCTGCTGCATGGCAGCTTGGTTTCTTCCTGTTTTTCTACCGCTCCCTGTTGAAATGTTCGTTCAGTAACAACACAACACTAAAAGGAAAAGCAATGTGGTTTGCTAGATATGGTGATAGTTGTTTCACTTATCACTTTTTCCTTTTTGCTAAACATACCATATCATCATTTCAATATTTCATGTGATTATACAATATGATAGGTGTTCCACATATATCAGTTAAACCGGTCAAATTTAGCTAATTGACAACTAGGGTCACAATCAGGTGAAAACAAAGATTGGAGTGAAAACTAAAAACCATTCATGTCCATTGGATTAGAGTTCTTAACGTCTGAGATGTTTTCAAACTTCGTTTCGGAAGTTCGTAACTAACTTCATAAAGTTCCAACCTGAAGTTTGGAAACATCTCAAACCGTTGGAATTGTAAAATCCAATAGTTATGATTAGTTCCCAGTTTTCATATTCAACTTTCCAACATTTGGTTTTCACTTGTTCCCATACTACTATGGTTACACTTACCTGATGTGCCAGCGGGAGATGAAAAGCCTCTTTTTTCTAAATCTTGGTTTTCCCTTGTATTTCTTCCTGAGGTTGATGAGGACCTGCGATTTGCATCATTTCCAGGCTGAGAACCAGAAGCTACGTCTGACCCTCCCTCGCGTTTCTGGCGAGCTTGCTGAGCCATAAGTTGCCATTTCGACAGCATGTCATCTCCTCCGACAGCAGCACGGGCAGCAACATTTGCAGCTGTTGTCCTCATTTTATCGTCTTCCTCCTTGTTTACCTTCACACAGCAGAACAATGAATACTATAGTTTGTTCGAATTTAGAAGAGTGATTATAAGTGTATCATACTTGCAAATGAATCTTCTTCGAGGGTTTCGTACCTTGAGAGATTTCGAACGACCGTCATCCTTGTCACCATCAGCTTCAGCACCGCCTTCAGGCTACAAATATTTAGTGTCAGAAAGTGAAGGCCATAATAATAGAAGCCTCTACGCGACAATCACACAAATACACACGTGCTATGTATGTTGATAAGGAAAGTTACATATAGCTATCCCCAACTTAACACCTTTTACACTTACCTAACACCAACTTTTAAAAAACCGATTTTAAACCTCACCCTCTTCCAAAAAGTTACACATAGCTCTTTTTTAGGTAAAAAATGGCGAAAATGCTTGGCCCTGATCTAAAAAATACCATTTTTTTTGTCTTTTTAATGAGTCTTTTTTTATGTCTACTCAACAGTTTCCCACATCTAACCAAAATGTTTTTGGTAGTTATGAACTCCTTTTTGAGATTAGGGTCAAAAGCATTTTTGTCATTTTTTGGGGAAAAAGAGCTGTTTGTAATCTTTTGAAAGTTGGGGGATCCGTTTTCCAAGTTGGGGACAGCTATCTGTCATTATCCCATGTCAATATATCATGCACTAATTTGTTTTGAATAAACATATCATAATCCTTGACCTTGTACAGGATATAAATCAGAAAATGCTCACTTCATTTTGTTTGCGGAGCTTCTCTGCTTCAGCTTGCTTTTTCTCCCATTCTTCCCTAGCTTTTTGGTTCATTGTTGCAATCTGCTGCCTCACATCCGAGGTTATGATAGTTCGGTGCCTTAGCTTCTCTGTATCAACACGCTACAAAATTGTTCTGGATTAGAAAATATTAATGTAGAATATAAGTAAGGGGAGGGAAGATACTACTAACCTGTTTTGACAATCTAATAAGACTGTTAATGAGCGCCCGCATCCTTTCCTCCACACACTGAAGACTTACATCTATAAGTAAACATATAAACACATAACATGAAGGAAAAAGGATTTACAATGATACCAGAGACAAGCAACGCTCGACATCATTATTTATATTCTTCACGCCACATTTAGCCACTGCCCAAAAGAAGAGTCAACAACTGTTAAATTAATACTGCAATTTTTTTTTTGCATCATGCAGAAAGTGCATGCAAATGCATTCATAGTTTAATAAAGATAAGAAGGGGGTTTAACTGATCTCAGCCAGCTTCTTTTGCAGGGGATTTTTCTGCAAAAGAAGCCTCTCTTCTTCTTCTTGAACAACTTTTCTAGACGCTTCAGAAACTCGACTGTCTTCCTTGGGTACAGAAAATAGCTGTTCTTCCTCTTCCTATTCAAGAGCAGAATCCTATTACGATTTTTTACTGAATAATTTTAAAAAGGACCGGGCTCTTATTAGATACTTAGAGAGCAGAAATATGAAGGTCAAATAATGTACCCTGAGATTAACTCAACTAACAGCAGTGACATCATTGAGTTGTTCAATGCTTTGATCCTGAAAAGTCCCAGTTACCTTTTGCTTTTTACTGTAGGGCATCCATAAAATTTTGTGATAAATCGTAAATGTACCAGCCAAGGTTAATGCAGCAAGAAAACTGAAAAACCAACTCGTATTCGCAAGAAATAATTTCACCTTGGCAGAGGAGGTGAAGAACCAAGTGAGTCCAGTGGTTTCTTCTGGCCAACAGAATTTTTTTTAGTTAGAGTCCTTACATTAATGCCTATTTGTGAAGTTGTAGGAGACATCCGAGAGCTTAACTGATCAAGCATGGAAGCAAGAATTAATCGGTGCTTATTATGAATTAATTACGACATGCCATAAGCATAGTGCATAAGAAGGAAAATTAGGCTAAAGCTAGAGGTGGCAGGGCTATTCCATCCAAAATCACCCGTAAAAGCACATAAAATCAATGCAGAAGGACCTCAAAGAACACCAGAATTAGAAAATACTGATGGTTAAGATAAAATACCGAGGCATTAGAATCCATCTGTGAAGGCAATGAAGGAGAAACCGAATTTGGAGGCGCTGTGCTTGTAGATGTTGAGAAGCCCATTCTAGTTGACTGCTTCTCTAAAGACTCATCCTTCATAGTTCCTGGCATAGCTTTTGTTTGATCAACCTGAGCGGTAGGAATAGATGATAACCCCTGTGGGGTAGCTACCTGGGTTTTTTGCTGCTGTTCATTACCTTGATCTTCCTGTTTTACATAATTAACTGATGTTGAGGAGCCAGGATTATGTTCTTTACTAGTTGAAGACTGCCAAGGAACGGGGTTCTGTTGCATGCCTGGACTGCTTGTAAATTGAGACAGAGATCCACCCTGCCCTCTCTTGAGATCATTATAAGCATTATGCCGCTCAAACTTAGGCACATTCATCATGTTCATGGACTGGTTCACCCCTCCTAAATGAGTTCCACCCATTTGTCTCATTTGTGCATCATGAGATTGTGTTTTGAGAGATGATGTGGATGTATTGACATTTGCCCCAGTATACTGCTGATAATTACCACCAGGATTTCCGTACATATGAAATGATGTTTGTGGGAAGTGAATATGTTGCTGCTGCTGCTTGTTAAGCCCTTGGATCGGAATTGATGAGCGTTCTCCTTCCTGTTTAACAATGCTCGAACCAGAAGACATCCCATGTGAACCTAAATGACGTTCTACCTCTTGGGATTTTTTAGCAGTGTTTTCTACAGCTGTATAAGCAGATTCGGTCTGTGCTTGAACCGTTGAAGATGACACACCGGACAGGTCTGCTTGGCCTTTCTGGTTAAGTTGTGTCAATGCTTGGCGATGGTGTTGAGGCACTGAAGCTTGTGACTGTAGCTGGAATTGGTTTGGGGAACCCTACAAGTGGAGAAAAGCCAAGTTTTACTTGATCTTGATTCTCGACATTGAAACAAAACGAACTTCAGAAGCACTAAGTTCACCGGATTACATTAAACCTAATATATGCTTACCTGCCCGTGCAAAGTAGTTACTGCCATCTTTAGCATCTGATCCCCTACAATACCTCTCATTAACCTCACAAACCCCTCTTTGGGGATTTCATTTTTCTAAAAAGACATTGACAGGTGAAGAAATCAGAACAAAAATAACACAACAAATTCATTGCTCTTGAGAAAAAGAAAGACCAATACTTTGAGTCAAAACCTACCCTTAGTTTACCGTAAAGAGTTTGAAGTTGCATGGCTCTGTCTTTATCGAGTTGGGGCATAATGACTGGCATCAATAGGGCAAAGGGTACTTGCTTACTACGACTTGCCGTGTTACTTGCCTGTTCTGTGATTGTAGCCTGTTGATTACTCATCTTCTGCAATTTTACATACTGAGAATCTGTATTATGGGGAGCATTTGTTTCTGAAATCTGAGTCCCAGTTGTTTGGGGAGTATGGGGAGCAACTTGCTCTGCATGTCCTTGCAGATGTGTATCTTGAGATTGTTGATGCTGTGATTGAAGGCGATTAAGTTCTTGTGAGGCAATATTTTGTTGTTGGTGAGAACCAGTGTCAGACCCTTGTTGCTTCGACTCCATTTCAGATGAAAGTTGACCATGCTGCTGTACAGTTTCTTGGTTTTGTTGATTTTCAAAGCCTGTACGTTCACCTTGGCCGGCACCTTGCCACTGTAGAAAGGACTGACCGGAAGTTTGGCCGTTTCCTAGATGGAAAATGAAAGCAAAAAGCGAGGAAGGCCATTTTTTTATTAAGAGAGCTTGAGTTCATAATGCCTGCAAGATTGTGCTACGTTCTAATACCCTTTTACATTTTCTTTACAATGATCATGACTCATATCATGCCTAATCATAACGAAGCAAACTAGCAGGATAGCAGAAAGTTTAAGTTAATGTTACTACAGAATCAGCAAATTCGAACTCTATTCTGGTTAGGCTGCCAACTATGACATATTTATTTAACTACAATCAAGAATTGAGAACGAAGATTACCCAACATCATCAGTGTATGGTAAAAGTATATCCAGCAAGCCAAGAACAACATACCATAAACTTACTGAAATCGGGAATATCTTTTCAATTGATCCAAGTCTCGGTAGTAGTGATATACTATCCAGATGGTTACTCTAGTAATTGCGATAAAACCTACATGCTAAGTACTCCCTAATGATTAGGATTAAAAACGTCTTTAATATTGCAGTAGCAATATAGCTTCAACCACCAATGTCTGATTCTAGTCTAATAAAGAGATAAACTTTCAAACTAAAGCTATCTTGCTCAGCTTATGAACTTTTCTTACCCAAAATAAGATAAACCCCCATCAACTCATAATTATAATTTTGTCATTGCTGCTAATCACTTCCCTTCAATTTGGATTACCTTTTGTCCTAAGCAAGCAAAAAAAAAAAAAAAATCAACTTTTCACCATTGCTTCTACCCAAATAGATAAGTTCTCAACCAAAAGGATGTCCCATCAATGTCCCTGTTTGAAAATGGAGATCATACAAAGCAATGAACAATGAAAAGGTTGAT
>JAYMTN010003007.1:0-10378 GCA_036897425.1 Erodium trifolium
TGCATAATCCAATTGATCCATCTCTGTCCCTAGTTACAGGACTTCCCATACCGTCACTCTCAGGCTTCAACAACTGTTTTGGTGGTCTCGACTGCCAACGCAATATTCCCCTAAAGCAGATGCCAAAGTTGATTAACGCATTTTCTGATCATGGGCTCGCTCGAACCTATCCCACCGTCTTCAGCAGCTGTATCGATTACTTTGGACTCTATCCCAGCACTCTCTTGTCGACACCTTTAGAGCACTTCGATAAAATAGCATTTGTTTCAGCTTCATGTATGTCTCACGATGTGTGGACTCATTAATTGTTCCGGTTAGATTTTAGCTCTTCTGGATGACCTGTTATAGGTTAGTACCTCCGAACGTTTTTTCAATTGATATATTGGTTACGGTTATATTTCAAAATATAAAAATAAATTACATCTCTAACGTTACAAAAATCAAATATTAGAAAATTAAAATTAATCATGGCCTTGAGTAACTTCGAATATCTGGCTCCCATTCAACCGTCAATTTCTTTCTGGCCACTCATCACGGCCTCTGAATCTAATCTAACGGTCAGGGAACGTTTCACGAAAGCTACTACAGTAAGAGCGTAACACATAAACCAAAACCCTCCGAGCTGAATGCAGAGTAAAGGAACGTACGAAAATCTTCCACACATTTGACTAAAAGTCGGAAGAATATTTATTTTTAATAATTTAAAATTCTATAGATTTTGTAAAAAGTAAAATGGGTGACGTCACCGATCCTTTGACTTTTTTCTCTCTCTTCCTCTCTTTAAACCCACCCAAACACCTCCTTCTTTTCCTCCACTTTCTCGGCTCCATTTTCTTTTCTCCCAAACAGAATCTCAACTCTCAAGCTCAACAATGGTGAGGGACGAGCTGTACATTACGGTCCCGAGCTTCTTCCGGTGCCCGATCTCGCTCGACGTCATGAAATCGCCGGTGAGCCTCTGCCCCGCCGTCCCCTACGCCCGCGCCAGCATCCAGCGGTGGCTCGACGGCGGCAACAACCCCTGCCCCGCCACCATGCAGGTCCTCCAGACCAAGGAGGTCGTCCCCAACCGGACACTCCAGCGGTTGATCCGGATCTGGGCCGAGTCGGTCTCCCGCCACCGAGTCGACTCGCCGGACTCGCCCGTCCCGTCGCCGGACCAGGTGGCGAGTTTGGTGAGGGATCTGGATGGGAGGAGCGAGGGGTGTTTGGAGTCTCTGGCTAAGATCGTCTCGTTCGCGCAGGAATCGGAGGAGAACAGGAAATTTCTCGCGGGAATCGACGGGTTTTTGGCGCTTCTGGTCGATTTCATCGGCAATGTCGACGGCGCCGCCGTGTGTAAGAGCGTGAGCCTCCTCGAGCAGGCCGTGGCGGTGGTGGATTCGATTCGCGACGCGCTCGAGGATCACGATCGTCTGGTGAGCTTGATGCTGAAGAGCGACCGCGATTGCTTGTCGTCAATGCTCCTGGTACTGCAACAAGGAAGCTCGGAATCGAGAGTCTCAACAGCTAGGGTTTTGGAATCGATCGCAATCGACGCCGAATCGAAGCACCTGATAGCTGAAAAAGACGGCCTGTTAGGGGAATTGCTGAAGCTAATCAGCCACGAGAACGAACAGAACCTCATCGAAGCAAGCTTGTCGTGCCTCGTCGTCATTTCAATGCCGAGGCGGACGAGAATCAAGCTAGTCGATCTCGGATCGATCAAATCGCTATCGAAATTGCTCTCGCCAGACTCGAATTCGACTGTTTCCGTCACCGAGAAGGTGCTGAAGCTTCTCGAACTCGCCTCCGCGTGCAAAGAAGGCCGGTCGGCGATATCGGAGGACTGGGCATGCGTACCGGCGATCGTCCAGAAGCTTCTGAAGGTCTCTGTGGCGGCGACACAACACGCGGTGACGGTGCTGTGGAGCGTTTGCTACTTGGCCAGGGACCAGAAGTCTCAGGAGGCGGTGGCGAAGAATAATGGGTTGACGAAGATACTGCTGCTGATGCAGAGCAATTGCTCGGCGCCTGTGAAGCATATGTCCGGCGATTTGCTCAAGATCTTTAGAGTTAGTTCTAAGCCTTGTCTCTCAAGCTATGACACTAAGACTACCCATATCATGCCTTTCTGAGTTCAGTTGCAAATTAAGCCTTTTTTTGCAATTTGGATTCACATTCAAAGAGGCCAAAGCAAAAAAAGCTTTGTAAATCAAAGAAATTTTGTTAGCAAATATATTACAACAAAAGAGGAAAATTCGTTTGAGCTTTTTCTAGTTTTATTTGCTGCTTAATTTGTTCTTGCTTCAATTCAATTTGACTGTGATCATGAGAGGAACAATCTTATTATGGTTGTGGCAAGGATTGGGATTTTGATCGGTAAATATTGAACTGAACATGAATTTGTGCAACAAGCACAAATTGTAAATATTGAACTGAACATGAATTTGTGCAACAAGCACAAATTGCTATTATTACCGTTTCTGGGTCTGGTCTAGTATGGTTGACTGGTATGCATTCCTTGAAAAATTCTCCCAATTTTGGTTGTTTGTATTTGTTTGTACTCTAGAAATGGATCTACCCTTTGAATGCTGATTCAAAATTTTGAATTTCTGTGATTGACTTTCCGATTTGCGAGATCTGAAGTGCTAGAAGAAACCAAGAAGATGACAGGGGAAGCTACCTAATAGGAGTAGATGGAAGGATCTGCATTTGGGATTTTCGGGTATTACTGCGAAAACAGGTATGGCCATTTATGATGATGTATAGTTTCGGTTTGTTTCTTTCTCTCATTTGTAAATAGATTTTGTTACGTTGCTTTGTTTGGATAGTTATTGACTTGAAACGCTATTAGGCTGTGCAATTGATGCACAAGGAAAATACAGAGTTGGGTTTTGTTGAGTGGAACCCACGAAATAGGCATTGTGATGGTTTAGAATTAGGATATGGATATTGTGATGTTTCTATTAGGTTTTGCTTAGTGATGAACATGATTATAGAAAAAGACCCAGATGGGAAAATCACGGGGAAGGGCTTAGAGTCAATGGAGTAAAGATTGGGACTTTGACTAATCGAATCCATTTTGGGTTTGGAATTTGAATGATTAGACTTAGAGGAAAGAACAAATTTGAGAATAAGAACAAGAGGAGACAAGAGTGCCGCAAATACTGAAATAGTTGCTTTGCTGACTGTAAAACGTTTTTGTTTAGTGAAAGATTTGAACTGAAAATTGTTTGGTTGTGCAAAGTAAAGGAAAGGGGTGGAATCAAAAATCCGGAAAAGAAATATGTTAAAGACGGGGAAGATTAGTTTGACCAGTGCAATCTCTGTGGCATACATAGAAACTAGAAAGGGGGAGAGACCCCGGAGAAAGCTAGATAAAGAATAGCACTCTTTTTCAGAAAAAAAACTAATCTACTAAAAACCAAAAACATAGAGCTTAGAGAACAAGTAGATAAAGTCCTTTGGTATTTCTGTTTCTTTGCAAAATGGAAATAGAAAGCTGGAGGGGATGGTTCCTTGAGCACTTGGGGGTCCCCTCTAATACACTTTTTTTGGTTCTCATTCTTTTTTGAACTTTTATGGGTATCTTATTTATTCATTTAAAAATATATATAATGGGCCTTTTTGTGCATTAGATCATGTTTGTGGCTGATAATATGTGGAGTAATAATATACAGATATTTGTTGGTGGAATTGGGGATAGAGGTTGCAAATAGACAGTTGTTTTAGTGGCTAGTGTCATTATTTATTCTATGGAGGGTACCATGTTGTGTCAAATGAACAATATCATCTGATCTTTTTGTTTAGATTGATTGAAATAATGGTTCTATTGGACTCCCATATGAGGACATGATAGGAAAATCTAACATAACTCTACTGGTTTTTAATTTAGATTTTTTTTTAAAACCTTGTTTTTGGAACAAGGTAGTATGTGATTGCAATATTTCTATTGGAGCTCATGAGCTCATAACGCCAAATATGTTATGTTTTTTTAATCATTCTTGATAAATTATTTTAATTGTGTAGGCAAATATCTTGTGTTTTTATATGTGTGTACACATTCTATGCCATTTAAAAAGTCAGAGACAAAAATGTGAACATGGAAACAAGGAAATTCAATGGTTTCATTGAATTTAGCACTTTGTGTTTTACATGATCACTCAATTTGAAATGGTTTCATTGAATTGTTCTTGAAACATGTATTCTTTGATAGAAGTAAATCGTTAACTTGCGTTGATCCAAGTTGATCAAGTCTTTTATCTAGCTCATTTCAATAATTCAGTCATCAATTTGTTAGCACAAAAACCTATGTGAGATTTGAAATCATGAAGATACGTTTTAAAATAATATCATGTTGTATGTGCGGGAAAGCTACTTTCATACGATAATGTATTGATATTAATCAAGATTAGGTAAGTATACATCCGAACTTAGTATTATATTACTTTTAGGGTTAATTGTCAAAAAGTGCACTAAAGTTTTGTCCACAAACGAAAATATGCATATACTTTTGTCTATGCTTTTAGGGTGCACTGAAGTTTTGTCCACCGTCTTCGGTTAGAAAAATTTACAGAACCTGAAATGACACTTTTACCCTTCTGTGTTTGAATTGCATTTAAAACAGATGAATTGAAAGACGATTATACCCCTTCATTAAATCCTTAGTAATTCATTAATGTTCTAATTAATTCTTAATAATATGATTAATTCATTAACTATTCCTTAATTTATCCCTGATTAATTCATTAATTATTCCTTAATTTGTCCCTGATTAATTCATTTTTCATTAAATTTGAATTCCTCTGAAAATTTCCATAATTAATCAAAAACCAGATTAAACAACAAGAGAATAACACAAATAAATAAAACCAGATTTTAAATCTGATGAAGAACAACGCAAGACCAGATTTTTAATCTAACGAAGAACAGGAGCAAAAACCAGATCTGATGAAGAACATGAACAAAAACCAGATATGTGAACAACCACAACTGCAACAAAAATCAACCAACGATAGAATTTCCACATCTGCCCTAATAAAAAATCAACCTGATCTGTGAATGAGAGGATGGATGATGAGGGAGGTGGTTTGCTGGAGGTGGAGGTGGTTGGTGCGGTGGCGGCGGAGCTCGTGGGCAGAGGTCCCTGGAAAAGTAATAGAATATTTTTACTTCCCTGGAAAATTCATAATCCACAGAATGTTGGTCAGGCAGACACGTCTTTAAACCAAGTCAACAGTGACTTTGTTTGACTGATAAGTCTTCCATGTATTGCGGGATAATGAATTTTCCAGGAAAATTGGCTCTGGCATCCCTGCACCTTTCATTTTCAAATCAAGAACTTATTTATTGCTTGCAAGTCTTATCTATGACCCTATGCCTAATCATCTGAGTGATGTTCATACTGCCAAAGTCTGCTCTTGATTATTCTTTTTTGATCGAGTGTCTGCTCTTGATTATTAGTTTAATCTGCTAATTTAATTTGGTTTATAACCCGTTTGTGGGGATGTTGCAGCTGCAGCTATGCTTTGTTCTTCTGATTTTGCAGTTTCAGTTCCATCCATCGCTAAGCCAACAACAATACCGAGGAAACAAAGGTATAGACTGTTTGAACCCATACCGGAGCTACACCTGTAACGGCCCTCAAAAGTCGTGCCAATCCTACCTCACCTTTCGATCTCACCCACCCTACGATTCTCCCCTTTCAATCGCCAATCTCATGGCCTCAGAAGCTTCATCAATTGCATCCACCAACAAAGCCCCATCAGAGTCCTACACCTTCCCACCTGAAACACTAGTCACAGTTCCAGTTTCTTGCTCATGTTGGGGCGATACATACCTTCACAACGCCCCTTACACAATCCAGATGAACCAGACCTACTTCATGATCGCCAATGATACTTACCAAGGCCTCACTGCTTGTCAAACCGTTGCTGGCACGAATGATTATTTCTTCAATGGAAGTCAGTATATTGTTGCTGGGTCTATGATTATGGTTCCTGTGACTTGTGCTTGTCCGAGCTATGAGCAAGTGGCGAACAAGGTTAGTTCATTGTTGGTTTATATGGTTACATGGGGAGATACATTTTCTTCCATTGGAGAGCAATTCGGTGTTAGTTTGGATGGCTTGTATAAAGCGAATAATTTGACAGAGAGAGATCTTATTTTCCCATTCACGCCGCTCCTGGTTCCTCTGCAAGACACGAGTTGTTCTGAAAGCCAGAGGAGTTTCTTGTGCAAGCCATCTCCTCCTGCCCCTTCTGCCAAATTGGTTACCATACTAGGTTTGTCTATGTTTCTTTGAGTAAATCTTTAATGTGTTGAAGTTTATCGAGTTGTTGTCTGGTTGAAATGGAACAATAAAAATCATATTGCTGACAAAATTTAATCTATTTTTTCTTTCTATAACATGTTATCGCCTGATTACCATACTAGGTTTGTCTATGATCCTTGAATAGTTATTGAACATGTTAAAATTTATCGACTTCTTGTCTTGACATAGTCGGGGTTAATGGAGACTACTGTCAAAACTTTTATTTTTACTCAATGATAATTAATTGGAAAAGGTCTATGGTTAAGGGTAGCTGAATAAGATTATCCCTATAACATGTTCTTGCCTGGTTTTACCATCTCCCTTGTCTGCATAGGTCTTTGGTTACCATTCTAGGTTTGTCTATGTTCCTTGAAATATTTCTTAAACACGTTGAAGTTCATTGCCTCCTCCAGCTGCGTCGTGCTTGTAGCTACTCTTCTATTTTGTGCTTGGCGTCGGTTGTCCTCTTCTTTGCCCGTCCCCTCCTGTTGGTGGTGGTCGGGGATTCGTCGGTTTTGTTTTGGGTGCTGTGCTGGCCCCGTCGATACTTTGCTGTCCTTCGACTCTTCTGGTCTTTTTGGCGCCAACCCGACGTGTATGCTGCTTCGTGTTCCAGTTTTGGGTGGAGTTTGGATGGTTGTTTGATGTTTTTAAATCTGACTTTGAGTTTTTCAATGTTCCTTGTTGTCTTTTTCTCTAGTGTGTAGTAGTTTGTGCCGTAATATCCTCTTGCCTCTGGGCTTGTATTTCTCTGCTTCCCCTTTTTGGATCGCATTCTTATAAACCTTTTATTGGATAGAAAAAAAATCGATCTATGTTCATCTCAATAACTCGTTTTTGTCTGATTTTACCAGGTCTTGGCATCGGTATAGGATTCGTGTGCTTGTTCTTCATCAGCTACTTCCTATACCGACACATCAAGAAACGAAGACACATGATCAAGAAACGGAACCTCTTCATCAAGAACGGGGGCCTCCTGTTACAGAAACGATTAGCATCGAGCAGAAGCACCGACAACCTTAAACTCTTCACAGCAGAGAAGCTCGAGAGAGCCACATACAACTACAACAAAAGCTGGTTTCTGGGTCAGGGAGGCTATAGGTTGCGGTCAACGTTACTACATCAGAATCAACGTTTGCTTGAGTTAGGATTTAATGATAAACGAAAGGTAAAAGTGCAGACATCGAGTAACCCCTTAATATTATACATGTATAAAAGTATTATAGAAAATGCGTTGTCAAAAGATAAACAAGAGATCGTTCTCCCTCAAAACATCGACTTGTTCCACTTGTGATCCGTCAGCCATCACAATTCTGCTTCCTCTTTTCCCAAACTTTTTCTCTGCAACCACCAAATTTAATTTAGTCACGAATTGTTACATATCATGTGCAATATATTGGCTAACTCAACAAGTACCTGCTAAGTTGTAAAGCTCTTCTATCGTGTTCGGTACAAGTACAAGTTTTCCCGTTGATTCTGCACTCTCGTTCGGTCCATGCCCGTGGATTATAATCCTCGTCGGAGACATCTCTGGTACCGGACTTGTGCCACGAGCTTCTCTGATTCCTGCCCACACAAATAATTATAAAGACTGAGTAAATATAAAGACAGGGTATTATATTGCAAATAAATGTTTGTCAGGGTGTTATGTTGAAATTCTACAATAACACTTAACTAGAATGGCAAGGTTAATAATCATACCTTTGGTGCTGCTAGACCATCTTACATTATTTTGGTTTTGCCTTTCCTCTTTTGGTGCCATTATTACATCCTGCAGATTAAGACATGATCATGAGTCATTGGACCAATCTAGTATGTGTTACTGTCAAATCATCGTCTCCCGGAATATGCATTTCAGATACATTATAAAGAAGGGATAACACCGAATCCTAACTGTCTCAGAAAGATCATTTGCAGGTCCAAACTACACTCCATCTTTTGTCACAAAAAGTAACCTAAAAGTGGTATTTTTATCGCAAATCCTAACTCAGATTTTCATAATTATTTTACAAATTTTGTGAAGGAAAAAAAAAACACATTTGAGTTGAGATCTGTGACAAAAAATGGAGCGCAGTGAAAACCTGCGAATGACCTTTCTAAAACAGTTAGGATTCAGCGTTTTTCCTATAAAGAAAACGCACATATTCTTTAATCTCATTGAAGGAAAAAATGTTTCAATATTTACCTCTTGGTTCACCTCACCAAGCAAGTCCGATAGAAATGGTATTTCCTTCTGCATACCTCGGTTTAAGCCCTTCAAATACTGATCATCGAACAACGAACGAGTTAGCCAAAAAAAGCTCCTGAATACGAGAAATGCAAATCGTAAGTACCTGCATGAAGTTGGACATTATAATCTTTCCGTCTTGCTCGTGTTGCTGCACCAATTGCTTCAGCTGTTGGTGACTCATCCTGATCACCTGGGAAAGTCTCTTGGTCCTCACCGTATATGGTTGCGGGACATTCAGTACTACGCCTATTTCTCCCGCCATGTCGGCCGATTCTAGTTTTGCCAGTATCTAGACCGACGAAAACAAAGATTACCGATTAATTCATTAGCTTAAATAATTCAAGTTATTTAAGCTAATGTACCTGATCTGTTGCATTCTTGTATGTTAGCACCTCCTGCATCAGATTGAATTTGAATGCAAATTAGTTAAATCAGAACAAACGGAGTAAGAAGGGATAACATCGATTCCTAACTTAGTCGGAAAGGTCATTTACAATTTCTAACAGTCCTCGACCTTTTGTCACAGACCCTAACACAAATATGGATTTTTTTACAAAACTTGTATAAATAATTATGAAAAACGGGTTAGGATCTGTGACAAAAAACCACCTTTTAGGTAACTTTTTGTAAAAAAAAAAACAACTTTAGGTTAGGATCTGTGACAAAAGATCGAGTACGGTTAGAAAATGCTAATGAAAAATTACAGAAGACTAGGAACCAACGTTTTTCCTACAGTAAAAATAGAGATAGATGGATGTGGTAGATAGGTACCAAGGCTCCGGATACTACAATGTACAAATCTGTAGGTATCTCATTTTGTAAAATGATATCTATCTTGGGTGGAAAATACTCCGCCTTCATCTCCGTAACCTGTAAGAACGAATCATCTCCCCTTACAATTGTGAACAAAATCTCTCTTTCTATATATATAGAGGGGGACAATCACGTGCGAACCTTTCTTATGGTGTGAACTCGGGAACCTCAAATCTGGTTTGAAAAAACCGCGAACATGATTTGAGAAAATAACATCACAGTTTGAGGAAACACCCTTTTACTTTGAGAAAATAGCATTTCCAGTTTGAGATTATGTTTTCGCGAGCTCGCATGTTCACACCGTAAAGAAGGGTTCGCACCCGATTGTATTCAATTCAATGTAATACCAATTGAGAAATAAGATCATCGGAGACTCCTTTGAAGAGGTAAGTACTAGAGACGGTTCCCCGGAAAAGATGCTGAGCGATGCTCGATCTGATAGCCTTAGGCAGGTGCTCCAGCACCTCCTCCTGCTTCAGCTCCGCCGTCTTGAACTTGAGCTGCATGTTGGCGAGCATCTGCTCCCTCATCCCTTCCGGAAGCCTGTTCTTGCTCGAATACTCCAATATCTTGTTAATGGCCGTCCTCATGGCGAAGGTCTTGGTGGCGGCGCTGACGATGAGGATCGTCATGTTACCGATCAAGTAGGAAGTGAGGCCGATGTTGAAGAGCATATACAACATGTTGAAAATCTTCTCCCCCGTGTTGACGGCGTGGAGGTCCCCGTAGCCAACGGTCGTGAGGGTGACGATGGACCAGTACATGGAGTAGGTGTAACCGGTCCATATGCTCTTGTGCTTGAAGTCGCTGACCAGGCTGCCGATCCACGTGTTCTCGGGCTCCGAGTGGTGAACCGCGAGCCAGAAGTAAAAGCACCCCGCCGAGTGCACCGCGAAGAGCGTCACGAAGACAAGCTTGACGGTTCGAGTCCAGAAGTAACCGAACCTCGTGTCTTTCTCCAGACTCTTGAAAAGGTCCTTCACGCGCCAGAGCCGCCAGAGGCGGAGGCAGGTGGGGGAGGGGGAGAAGTCGGCGGGGGT
>JAYMTN010003008.1:0-10377 GCA_036897425.1 Erodium trifolium
AATGAGGTGGCTCTAATAAGCTTTGGCTTGGATAGCAGCCTTGATGAGACAGAGCTTAAAGGCGATAGACATAGATCCTGAAGATCGAGTGAAGCCCAACGAGATCGCGGGACGCATGAGAGGAGGAACATCCCGCCCCCTTTTTGATTGGCTACGGCTAATCGTACTCCTTCTCAATCCAACACGCAACTCCTTGAACACCAGGTGTACTCCTCTCCTTTTTTCACGGGTTCTTCTCGAAGAACCAAAGTGCATACTAGGCAAACCAAGATATATAATTCGAGTCGAGCTTTGAGAGATGACTTCTAAACCTTCCTCTGTTAGTAGGGATATACCTCATAACGGTAAGCATGGAATAACTTGATATATTATTGATAAGATGAACATTTCGAATCTATTCGAAACTACACTTATTCCTCTTAGTTTAGTCCAAATTTTTGCAACCCAAACTGGGATAAAAAAGACAAATTCATAATACTTTTTATAATTATCATTAAACAATTATGACTTACTAAAAAGAGTCCATAGCTCCAAATACTTTTTTTTCAATTATTTCTATTTTATGGATATTTTTTTGTAAAGAAAAATCAGGCAGTTATTTTAGAATATAGATATGTAAAAGGAGCAATGCGGACAAAAAAGCAGTGTCAAACAAGTGATGTGCGTTGAAGCAAGAGGGAGATGATGTGGAGACTATAGGTTTCACAAATGAGCTACCCAATCACCATCGATGCTGCACTGGACAGCACCGTGGAGCTGTGACGTGGCGGTTTTCTATTGGGTATGGCAAGAGAATTACCTTTCACAAAAGAAATTACGGTGGGCACGAGCCTCCAATGACCACCCAGGCATGACCCAGATTCCTCCTACTTTCCTCATGAGCCAACAACATCTGGGCCCCATTCATTCTAACCTGTCCAGAAAATCTAACGCCACCAATACTTAAGAGCAATCTCCAATGGCATGGCAGGCATATCTTAGACGGGTAGGTGCTGACGGAGCCGATGTTTAGGTGGAAAGGACCAAATCGTCGACGGATGAGCGCTGCCGATAAGCTCACCAACAGCGTTATCCGCCGGTTGAAACAATATTGTGTAGAAAAAAACTTGTTTTGTTGCTTTCAACCCATTCCTTTCAGTCTTGTGACTGCATTTTTTTTGTTTCAACCAGCTGATAGGTTATTTTAATATATTGGGTGTTTCCATCAGCCAGCAACCTTGTTAAGGTCTGGAGATGCTCTTAAACACCCTTCTTACCGGATGATTTGAAGGTGATTTAATAAGAGGCTATTTACCGAGGGATCTAATTCCAACCAAGTTATTTAGAAGGAATAGTTAAGTATACGAAGAGAGATGGAGGAGAGGGCGAATTACGATCGAATCTATGATTACCAACGAAAAGGCAAGGACAATGAATTTGTTGTCCCAAAGAATGAGAAACAAAAACAACGAAGAGAAACTTTCTGACCGAATCACCGCTAGAATAACCCCTCCCCCTACAAACGCTCTTAGCGTCTATAATGCAAGGGGTAATCAACCCAAGCGCATCCAACATATACAGATTCATCCAACCTTCGTAGTGATACTAATCTAACGCAAGACAAAATAATGGTGTATTACCACGAGTAGCGTGATGAGTAATGACAAGTCAGATAAATTGGGAACATGAATCCTTCGTCTAAGAGTCGCCAAAAAAAGCCAAAACCCACCATTTTTATCGATTTGTTCATTGAATTTGCTCTTCATTCACCCGACGTTACAGATGCTCTTAGAACATCTTCAATATAATTGGACAAAATGGATAAAAAAATAGTTATGATGAACAAATCATTCACTTTATGGGCGAATCACTGGACGAACAAGAGAAAAAAATCGTTTGGACAAAAAATCCATCATAGGACCCTTTAACAAACAAATCACATACATCACTTCAAATAAAAAAAAACAATTGTAACTATCATATAAATTTTCCTCAAAAATAACTTGACCCCAAAAGATTTGAGAAAAAAAAATTCTGAAAAAAATTGTAAGTAAAATTTTAATTGATTTGTTTTATTCTCCTAATCATTTTACTAATTATGTTAGTATATCAAGTTTAAGGTAACATGTTAAGATTAAAATAATATTTAAAAAAGCTATTCTCTCATTCTATTAAACCAGTCTAAGTTGACAATTTTTATCAACATAATTTTTACCCTTTCTATTTTCCTATGAAACACCTTTTTAATTTTCGAAGAGCTGGACTATTTATATTGAAGAGGTTCCCTGGCATGAGCAAGCATGACCCAGATTCCTCTCACTTTTCTCATGAGCCAACAACAACTGGGCCCCACTCATTCTAGCATGTCCCTAAAATCTAATGACACTAGGATTTAAACACCCGAACTATGAAAATAAGAATGTTTATTCACAATTAAAATTTATTCGACCTTGATGGATTATTATATTTGTCCGTCAACTTAAGATTAATCCAAATTCAAGTAACTTTAAGAAACAAGGAAAAAAAATTCATTTTTAAAGTAATTTTTCAATTCGTGGACCTTTGAATTGACCTAATAAACTCTGATCTCATTTCAATTGTTCACATTTTTACCTGCATGATCTCTTGTATTGCTACTCAAGTTATTATAACTGATAATCTAGGACTAATTAACTAACAAAACATCGAATAAGGCTTTTTGCTCACAAAAGCTGTCCAGTAGGTCAAGAGGAACACTACCGATTGAGAAATCCAAGTTCGAGATGTATTGAAAGAGGTTTGAGGTTATATGAAGATTTAGAGTTAAATTTAAATTGTAAGTTAAATAAAGGTGTATGACCACAATTACCTATCTTATCTTAAACTATTGGTCACAAATAGTAAGTTACCCTAAATGTATTGATTACTATCAATCATGTTACTAGGCAAAATTTATGTTAATTTTTTGACATTTTTCAGTTCATAAAGGCATGTAAATGATCAGTCAGAAATTCATAAGACATGTAAATGATCAGTGACTAATTCACAAGACATATAAATGACACATGACCAAAACTTAAGTACATGATTTGTCATTTTAACTTTGGATTATTTATTGTTCGTGATCAATACATTAAGGTAGGTTTTTACATTTAACCCTAACATTTACCTCTTTATTAGATTAAAAATTATTTAAGTTTTTATCGTCCAAATTAAAGAGAATTATTCATTCCCGATCTAGTCAACGTCACCTAACACCACGCGTGCAACCCACGGGACAAACGCATCAATTTTCGTCGACGACCTTGTCTGACGTGGACGGCCAGGATTAAATTCAACAAAAAAAAAGGGAGGCTAAATATTTTGCTATATGTCACTAGAAATTGGAGAAATATAAGAACCACTAGAAAAGGAAAAAAAAAAACCCAGCTATCACTCACCTCCAAATCTCCATAACCAACCATCCTTGAAATTGGGGAGATACAGCTCAGCTCCAACCTTATTAATAGCTCTCTCACCCTCCTTGATTTTCTCCTACCCATGCTCATCTCGTGCTCCTCTCTCTCTCTCTCTCTACAAACACTAAACACAACCTCATCACCTCCATTTCACAATCTCTCTCTCTCTCTCTACTAAACCAACACATACTTAAAAACTCACCTCTCCCATGGCCGCCTGTGGAAGCCTCCAACACATCTTCGACACCCCCTTGCCGGAGAACCCGTCACTCCTAGACACCCTCTCATGGAGCAAGATCACGCCGGTCAAACCCGTTGACCAGCCATCATTCACCGAGATATTCGGGGAGCTCCATTTCAAAGAAACCCCACAAACCCAATCACCATCACCGGCACAGCCTATGCTACCTTCTCCTCCTAAGTTGGATTTCAGTTTCAACCTAATCTCTAAGAAGCAAAAAGACGACGATAACAATGGAGGAGGGGGTTGGGGCAACATTACCGATAACATGGCTTCCTCGTCGTCCACGTACTCCGGTTGTCACAAGAAGAGCGACAGCTTCTCTTCCATGAACTTCGAGAGCTTGCAGCTCTGCACCGAGGGGCTCGGGTTCGAGAGCTCTGCTGACGTGGAGGACCTGAAGAATGATGAGAATGATTACAAGGACATGGAGGAGAAGAAGAGAGTGAGTGCTGTGAGGCAGTACCCTATGTGGGGGAGTTACCTGAGCAGCGAGGTGAGGAGGGCGAGAGCAGAGGCTTTCCCGCCGCCTATCTCTAGCATAGGGAAGAGCGGGAAGCCCGGTGTTTGCTTCAAGTCTTACAGAGAGGATGGGAGGTTTGTCCTCAAGGAGATAAGGATACCGAGTCAAGAGTTCTTGCATGCTTGTAGAGAAGATGGCCGGTTGAAGCTGCACTTTGTTCAGCCGAACGATGAGATCCCTGAAGATGAGGAGGAAGATGAAGGTGAAGATAAGGTGGAAGCAGATAAAGAAGAAGAAGATGATTGAAAATAGAAGAAGTATAGTTCATATGCATGTTACTCAAACAAAACAAAACAAAAAACATGAACTCCGTTTCCTTTTGTTTTTTTTCTTATGAGATCTGCAAATAAACATAGATCGAATCAATCACAAGAGACATGAATTTAACATTATACTGCCTATGATGTCAATCTTCTTCTCTTTCCATTTTATGCAATTCAATAGTCCTATAATCATATTCAAACAAACGGATATATCCAGGAGCAACAATTGGATTTAAGAGCTCCATTCAATGATAACCCTAAGGAATAATTGCAAAAACTTGTGGTGAACTATACGCGTTTTACAATTACTATCGGTTAACTATTTTTTTTGCAAAAAAACACCCCCAACTATTTTCCATCTGCAAATCCACTAATGGGGGGTTTTTTTTTTTGGCAAAAAGTCGGAAGTAAGCATGCAAAAGTGTATACATAAGGGTTCCAAATTGCAAAACACGTATACATGAGGGTTACAAGTTGCAAAACATGTATAATGTAAAGGGGAAAACTGTCATTTCCAAAAAGAATTTTAAGTCACGTGACTGTCACATGACTAATTTCCGTTAGAGATGGCGGATTTGCAAACGGGAAATAGTTGGGATGTTTTTTGCAAAAAAATATAGTTCACCGATAGTATTTGTAAAACACGCATAGTTCACCGCAAGTTTCTGCAATTATCCCTAACCCTAATGTCTGGACATAAGAAACAACTGTAGAGAGCTTGGCTCTAATAACTCCAACCAGGAACTTATGTAACTCTTGTTACAAACAGAGCCTTCTTTATTCTAACTACTTCAGTAATGGTTCCTTATGTTCAGCAGGCATTTTTAGTGTTCTCTCTTAGCTTTTATAGATCCAATACCAACATTATATATAGGGTTAATTGCATATAGCTATTGCATAACTTTCAAAAAAATAGACATAGCTCTTTTTCACAAAAAGATGACGAAAATTTCCTTCACCCTAATCTCATAAAATACCACTTTTTCCATCTTATAAACAGTTTCATCTTTTAAGGAGTCTTTTTGCATCTACTAAACTGTTGTCTACGTCTAATCAAAATGTTTTTGGTAGTTATGAAGTTTTTTCAGATTAGGATCAAGGGCGTATTCGTCATTTTCTGGCAAAAAAGAGACGTGTGTAAATATTTTGAAAGTTTAGGTAGTTAACCCTTATACATATACCAAGTAACATTATTGGATTAATGACTAATATATGGATTTCAAGAAGAAAATACTTTACCACTCTTGGCTAAGTTACAGCAGCAAGGATGAGGACCTAGTGCAACTTGTTAATGAGATGTAGACGAGTTGGGTATAAGTGGGTATCGATGCTTCCTCTTTTTCCGCCTTCCCAAACAGAAATATTCAGCATTCTCCAGCCACACTAATCCTCTAGCACAAGTGAAGTCACCTGATAAATACACGAGCAAAGTCAACGGTTACTTTAAAGTCTGTACACAAGTTAAGAGTAAAAAAAATCCTCCAAATAGTACAGATTCTAAACTACATATATCAGATCACAATTGAAAGTACCATTATAGTAACTTCACCTGCTTGAATCTGTGTTTGACCCTGTCAAAATCAACCAACCAAAGATGTAACTATCTATTAGGTTAGCAGTACTCACATGTAAGATCTTACGTGGCAGACTCAAGTGTGAAGGAGAAATCGTGACAAATACTGGTGAAGGCGTCAACCACTCATTTTTGCCACGTCATGACCACAGACTTGCCCTCAAGGACCACCAAAACCTGTGAAGCAACTGGTTCAGAGAATATTTAAAGATCGTGTTTCAGTAGAATTTTTTCAGTAGTAATAGTTAATAGGAAATCAATCTAGTCTTTAATGAATAAGAAGACTGATAGTTTCAAGAAATCAATGAAGCATAAGAGTTATGAGTTATGACCAGACCAAATAGATAGGCATGTGTAGAAAACCTACCTAAACTGGTAAAAGAACTGATATTGAAGTAGACCACAAGACTCATTGCAACCGTACCTTGGTGTTAAAGAAAATGAAGGTGACGTGTGACTTCACAACTAAATACACTACACATTATATTAACTGGACCCAGAATGCAATAATGAGTGTGCATCCTGACAAGGAGACTTGAAACTACTCTTTATGACCCTAGAGTATGACAATGAACCATGACATTTAACCCTCTAAGTCTAACACATGTTTCAGATTTTGTTACGAGCTAAATCACATCATATGACCCATGTGGTCCTGGGTATGCCTCCAGTTTTATTCACCTTTGGACTTACAAATTGAGAACCACAATATGGGCATATGCTAAAGCAAAACCCAAGGAACAGAATAAAAAATAATCCAGATAAATATCATCACGAATACATACTTCAAAGAAATAGATAAATTTGTTAGTTTCAGCAAAAAGCTAGATCCCGAATAAAAGGACCACTTAGAGGTTGACAATGAATGTCCACCAAACTAAAAGTAAAGGAGAAGGCACAGTAGATAAATCAACTCAAATCCCACATAATAAAAGTTCACGACCTCCAACTCCACCCCAGCTAGAATGGGTTCTGGAGCTGTTATCATGGCAGGCAGCTAGAATAGAACATAGAAGTATCTCGAGTCTCTACTGTGTAATTCAAAAAGATAAACTTTTATGACAATAATAGAGGAGCTTTTCGCCATACTAGTGGCAAAACATAAATCCCATATCTTGGGAAGATCACCTATTATGCTTTATTTTAGCTATGATTATTTTTGAACCTCCATGTTGTTGACAGAGCAAGTACTCATGTCCCACTTGACATGATTAGATGAGGGATTTTCAATCAAGCAACTAGTGCCTTCACCTAACAAAGCGCTAGATTCCCCACTATGTTTCATGTAAAGATATATTGACTACCAAAATATAAGCTAGACATGAAAGCCACGAGAAGGTGTGAAAGCCTAATATCTTAACCTACAGTTTGTTCGTAATAATCAGACACATAAATGAGTGTAATCTAGACACAAAAGGAGCAAATATTATGAATTGAAATACTTGGACAACATGATAGTCCAGTTAAACCACAAGTTTTATGTATCCCAAAATTAAAATTGCTATATATGTGTCAATTACTTAAAATACGGATCCTCTAGCGGATGGACACTCACTTAATCAAGCTTGACTGCCATGTTTCATTTATGAGGCTTAAGTTATTGGCAATAAACCACTTGCTTGTATAATTTTTACTTCATCTACAACCATACATCATCTATTTCTTATGCTTGCTCTAGAAAAACAATACGAGGTAGCAAAGATTAAAGAACTTCCATTCCCACGCAATAACAATTTACCTCTACAATGTATCTGTGGGGTTTCACTTTTGAGAACATTCGAATCGAGCTGAAAAACTGTTGCTATCTAATGTCCGAAGCACTTTGCATAAGTCTGGCAGCCTATCAAGACATGCTCCTCAACTTTATCTGGGACTCTGCAACTAGAACAGCTTCCTCTTTATCATCAGCAGCAGCGACAACTTCTCCTGTGGGTCCTCTCACAATGTCAATATGCACAGCCAATAACCAGTCAACAACTATAAGCTCCTCCACAGAAAACACCATAATACTTTGAACCAAAAACCCAACAATACTGCACAAGAGAGCCGCATATAACGTATTAAAACCACTACCGCAAGAAAAAAAAGGTATTGCGAACGTCACAGACTGATACTAACTTCTTTGGTATGATGAATAAAGAGCATAGCAGCTGATGGGCAGACACTTGTACCCCAAAACCAGGACCATTTGCTGATAAGTAAACAAAACCAATAAGAAGATTGTTGGACCGATGGCTAAAATGAAAATAGCTTAAACAAAGGTGCATCTGAATTATATACATGAACTTGATACAGATTAAAGAGGTACAACAAGCACGGTATAATTTATACAAACAATAAACTACAGACTCCAACTTTAGACATCATTTACCAGGATAAGAATGATTTCAGTCAACCTACAGAGGAAAAAAAAAACTATTCAGGAAATGTGGATACAACAACACGAAGCGAATAATAGAAGAGATCGAACAATCAGTCCTATCAAATAGCACCCAAACCCAAATTGAACTGTTCGAAAATGCAAATCAGCAACAAAATTGATTCCACGGAATCGGTTCTAATCATCGTGTTCAAAAGCATAAGCACTGAACAAACGAAAACTAAGTAACAAATCCCTAAATATACCGTACACCAAGAACGAATCGAAGAGCAAGCTCACGTGCATAAACACTGTACAAACGAAAATTAAGCAACAAAAACCTAAATATACCATAAATCAAGCACGAACGGAATGAAGAAGAAGCTCAGATCCGTAAACACTAAACAGACGAAAATTAAGCAGCAAAACCCTAAATATGCCATAAATCACGCACGAACAGAATGTAGAGTTGCTAAAACCCCATGGAGTGTAGAATATACCTCTCAGCGGTGGCGAAGTTGACGGAGACGTCACCGGCGCAGGCGAGTTGCGGAGCTGAGACCGACGCTGCTCTTCTCTTCCCTCCATATCTCCGCGCGCCAAAATGATCTGTTGCTCCCAAATTTTGATCTTTCCCTCAGTACGCGCCTTAATCAGGTGTTAAAACGACGTCGTGGTTGGAAACATAAAGCATAAAGCGATAATTAATTGCAACAAAAAAATACCCTAAAGTATTTGTCTTTTTGTAATTTAGCTCTCTTTTTAGATAATTACAAAAAGAATATCTTTAATTTGTTGCAACTTATATAATAATGATGATTTTATTCTTTTTTAAAATGAAATATGAAAATATATTATAAATCATAAAAACCCTGTCCAACCCAAAGTGGGCATTGATTTTATTCTTATGATTTAGATTTCAAAAAATTAAAAAATTTATATTTAGAACTTCGGTATGTTTTATGGGTTTCTGGATGATGACATGGATATTATCGAGAAGATTATTTGTAATAACAAATATCGTAAACACATTAAATACAATTTATAAACGACCGTCTCTTAGACCTTGGGTTTTCCTTTAGCTTTTATTCTTCCATTTGTTATTTTTTTTCGCTCTAACGGTTGAGTGAAGATTGTCCCATATCAAGCAAGCGCTCGCCCTTCCTTCAATAGTATGTATGCCCTTTCAGGTTCATAAAAAAATTGCAAAAAACACCGTGTGATATTAAATTTTTTAACTTGTAAATTGTAATTATCTTCTTTGATATTTAAAAAAAAAAAAAAAAACTCCAAACTTGTCTCTCTATTTTTAAAATTTTCACATCCCTTAATGTTCTTATTTGTACCGTAAAAGAATAAGAATTTTGAGACATGAAAACTTGGTTTTCTGTTTTTCGTTTACCATTTTAAATATCATCATTTTGAAACAAATTTGTACAAAATGTAAAAAATATATAAGTTATTTTTTGCAATTATCCCACTAATAAATTTCAAACAGCCAGATCAACCAGGAACAACCTCTGCATGTTTTTTTTTAATAATGAAACTGGGTACAAATCACCATGAAACACCATTATAAAACCATGTAGGAATCATATCCATAACCATACAAAACAACAACACAAGTGGTACAGGACTGTTGAAGTTTATTTATTGTCCAACTCTACAACAAAGTTAAAGTGTCAGAACACTCTTCACCTCTGTTTCATGCCTTCATGTCCCAAACACAGTAAACAGACAGACCTCAGTCATGGACCTCTTCCTTCTTTGGCTTGCCCTTAAGGTACCATCCCAAAGCAGCAAGGGCAGTTACGGTCCCTGCCACAACTGCATAGTTCCGGGACTTGTCGGTTGATACATTCTCTGACCCGGAGGAAGCAGAGGCACTTGGTTTTGCATCGGTCACAGAACCCCCGGTTGTTGCAGTTGGGTTCTCTTCCGGTTTAGGACCCTGCAATGTGTTGCATGAGTTAAGAGGAGGAGTAAAGTTCAATAAGACACC